>JANHGC010004326.1:41942-62265 GCA_027560395.1 Boaedon fuliginosus | reverse complement strand
AGTGCGATCTCATCGAAACGTTGCTTTGATATTCTCAAGCCTACACGGGAAAAGACCCGATCACAACAAGACTTACACAGTATATATATATATATATACACACTACAAATATATAGAGAGAGATATTCTCTGTGTGTGTGTGTGTGTGTGTGTGTATTCAGTGAAAATTAAAAATCATCATCAAACTTTCTTATCTTATGCAGTGATACAGTATGTCATGTAAATGCCTAACTTTATACATGTACCAAGTTCAGACACACATATACACATCTATTTTTCTTTAAAACACTTGGGGAAACTCTTTTCAATTACTCTAAACTATTTTAAAAGAAAGCATTCTCCTTTGTGTGAGCATAAGAAGCCACAAATAGTAAAAGTACAGTTAAAGACTGACAAGTAGCAGCTATTAGGTAGCATAAGAACCAGCCTGTAAATCCATCCATTTTCCATTATCAAAAATCCCTGATTCAACAAGAATTTCTTTTCACTGATTCTGTGCCCTGCAGCCTTCTTAATGTATGTCTCCCAGTGGTAAACATTTCAAACTTTGGCTTGCAAAGATGTCTGAAAGCAAGTATTCCAGCACATGCTGCTTCAATGCTTTTCTTCCTATGATTTGCCAGTTATTTCTTCCAAATTTTCTGACATGAAACTACACAGCTCAATTCAGATGCCAGTATACTTGCATTTTAGCTGGCGAGGTTTTTTTTAAGTCAAAATTCACTTCCCAGCCCTTAGTTTAAGTAGGACCTATTATTGCTATAAAATAAGTCAAAGAGGATGCAGAAGAGTTTCTAATGAGATTCCATCCACTGTTCTGGAAGCCAAAGATATAGTTTCATTGCTATTCAAAATGCTTCCATTTTGGAACTTGCTAAATTATGATCATTCATATGATCTTTGCAACTTCTACAAGTCAGATTGGGACAAGAAGGTACATTTAGAGTTAAATTGAGTTGACTAGGCATGAACATCTGGTAGACTCAAACTCTAGAAATCTCTTAAATAGTCTGTCAAGGTTCCAAGTAATACATCCATAACAAACAGAACTCCAAGGCAAGTGGATTCCTCAAATAATTGGTTTATTAGATGTATCATATTGGCATAAGCTAATGAAAACCGACTCTGAATATTCCTGAGGTTTTCACCTAATTAAAAGTAAAAGCTTCTCCCTTTTCCCAGTCAGTCACATGGTCCAATCAAGGTCCCAGCTTGGTCAGGTGAGCTTCAGGGTTGACATAGTTCTTAGAAATTCTAGTAACATAAAAAGAAGCCAAAAACACGAGTCATGGATCCTGGAAAAATCCAAATATGGGTATGGAAGCAATAATTCATTACCTCTTTGGTTCTCCAGTTACTGATATTTTTAGGTATTCTACCAGTGCTAGGCTCAAAGTTTTCAAGAGTTAGGATAACTATTAAACTTTGAAAACTGTACGCTCCATACATTTTATCTAAACTTCTTCTAAAAGTCATATAAGTTGGTAGTCACCAGTCAGAATACATAGCTTTTTCATACATAGCTTTTTCACTTGAGAAAGGATTTTTGTACCTCAGCTCTAAATAGTTTAGGATTCTATAAACCTTGATCATTACTTAAGCATCCTACTTCCAAACAAAGAAAAGATAACACTCTTTTCTTTGGGATCCTTTCTCTCCCCCAGATAAGATAAAAGGTGGAAAAGTACATGGATAGGAAGTCAGGAAAATAAGCTTCTCTTCGCTTCTTAATGATGTACCCCCATTTTTGCTAGCTCATTATCTCAATTCAAACCACATTTGATAAATATTTCATTTAGATTCACTATAATTTGTTTGGGGATTTTGAATAAGGAAGTTACCATTTCAGGAGGTGTGATTATATTGCTTGTGATGAGAGGAGTGGAGAGAGCGCTTTCTTTTACTTAGCTGTTTTTTTCTACTCTTTTTTTTTTATCTATCATTCCTTGTGCTGCTTCAGGAAGTATGGAAGTGGCTGGTACCGAAAGAGAGAAACCCTGGTTGCCCAGGCAACAGGGCTGATGTTCTTGGACCTGGTATGCAGCACTGGTGGTTTCACAGATTGCTGGCATCACACAACAGAATATTAATCCCAATTCTTCCCAGTCTAAATGTTTGATCTGCTGTCAGATTCCAGGGGTGAACTGGGAAAAAACTGTCCAGAGACATCACTCAGTATAGCTAGTTAAGAATCTACACTGCATATAAGGTGGAAGACACCTTAAACAATTGAATTCTCTCTATCAACCCACTGCAATTTAAATCCAGTGCTTCTTTTTTCAAACTTTTATATGACTTGGTTGGTTGGTTGGTTGGTTGGTTGGTTGGTTGGTTGGTTGGTTATTTCAATGATTTGTATGGCCATCCATCCCACAACAGTGACTCTATGTAGAAAAAGGTGAGAGAGAAGAACCCTGAAGCACCCCACAAAAAGCTTAATAGATATCTCACTCTTTCTTCTTTCAGATTTAATGCTATGTGGCAGTTGATTGTTGACATAACCAATATTCCTGCTCTGGGAAACTCGTTTCTAATGCAAAACTCCCTATACCTGCTTCATACTATACCAGTTGAAGTTTTTGAATCAATTTTAAAACACAAGAGCAAGCACTTGGATTGACTGTAGCGGAAGTCTAGGGATGAATCCAACTGGACACCCTATACATAATCCCATCAAGCCTATGCTTTTTCAGTCGGAATGGAAAAGAACCTTTGAGTGTCCTTTGATTACATCAACAGAAAATTGGCTAGTGAAGCATTGAGGACTGTTGAGTCGATGATGTTGCCCTTGTGATATAAAACACCATTAAACTATAGCTTTCTATTCTGTGTTTCTTTTTTCTAGCTACTTGAAGTAGGTTAAAAGGGAATATTTAAAAAAGCTGAGAGATGCACATTACAACAAACACCTGATGGCTCTTAACAACTGATAAACAAAGGCAGGCTAAAAAACAAAAAAACAAGGCCAGCACCAAAAAAAAAGGAGTTTTATCTATGAAAAGAGACAGGCACATCAAAATTGGAAGGAAAGGAGCAGAGTCTGAAACCTAATATTTGTGCTGAGAATCAGCACAGATACCATGATTTATGTACCTTGTAAAAGAAAGAACAAGATGTTGAAAGGTTGAGATTCTCCAACGATTTCCCAACTTCTTTTATCCACTTGGCCAATGGAGAAGAAAGATGTTTTCTCTTTATCCCTCCCTATCTACTTTTCTTCTTTTTAGGGTCAGTATTTATATATATAAAAGTGTGTGTGTGTGTGTGTGTGTGTGTGTGTGTGTGTGTGTGTTCCAGCATAATCCTGGACGCCTCAAGCAATTTCAGTCAAACTTGGTACACATATAACTTACTCTGGAAACAAATACTGTGGGAGTAAGACACCCCTAACACCCCTTCTGTGAAGATACAGCCTACAGCACAGTGGAGTTACCATGGTAACGGCTTCACAGTACTCCACAAGGGGGTATTTGTAATGGGACCTGCCTGCACCACTACGAGACCAACATGACGTACATCACGCAGATATGACATTTCTTGATGCTTCTGGGGGCACAGGGAAAACATCTTAAACTAATTTAATTGTCGGTGAAATCAGGGCTCAAGGAGAAGTTGCTCTTGCCATCGCCTCTTCAGGAATTGCGGAGACATTAATGGAAGGAGGGAGGACAGCCCATTCCGCCCTTAATATTGCCACTTCACATCGCCATTCGTGTATAATACAGGTTTGGGATAAATAAATACCCAGGAGTCTGGTGTGTTTGCAGAACATGTTGTAATAAAGCATAACAAAAACATAACTGATTGTGCTCCTGGCTTATTTAACGGGACCTTCATGGCCTATTCTCTGACACAGCATATAAGATCCTATATATTTCATAATACTTGGAGACCCCAGCCAGTGCCTTAGTGTCTCTCAGATCCATTAAGGTCTCTGCAAAATAAATCCATTTGAATCTGCACTGATTTTAAAACCATTGTACAATACCAGTTGCCGTGGCATCATTTAATAATATTTCATCAATCCAGTTTCATTGCTTGTGTTTTGCAGAAGCAGATACATTCCCTGGATTGGTTCATGCCATTACTTGCTTGTTAGACTCTGCCTTCATTTGAGTGAGTAAAACGTTTATCCTTTCTGAATTTGTTAAGTCTTTTTTGCAGTGAGTGGAATGCACTTCTGATCTGGCTGATCTGATCAGCTAAGCTTGTCTCCAGTGTCCAGCATTTAGCCACACTAGTGAAAAAGGCAGTGATAATACAGCTCCAGGAATCCTCAAAGGAAGCTGATTATTTACACTGTTCTCAGGATAGATAGACCAAACCATCTGGTAAATGGTCTATATCAGAAGAGAAACATGAAGAATGCAACCCTATTGAATCCCCTAAGAGCTGTTCATTTTACTGACCATGACACATACGCTTGTGGAGGACGTGAAAGATTAAAGTGAGAGTGGAGTATATTTGCTTTGCGGTTATTTCACTATTGTTCCTTTGTGCACTGTCAAAGGATGAAACTGGGAGAATCTATTTGACCCCCAGTATCCAGCTGCCAAGATTTCTGTAACTGAATACTTGTTACCTTTCTATAAATCTGATTAAATATGTTTTTTTTTCTGAGAATTTTGTTTTGTATCACCAAGAGCTAGAGAAATTCCAAACAGTGGAGTCTCAAACTTCTTGACTTGCAGAAAACCTGATGACCATTAGATGGCAGCTAAGAGATATGGAAGGCCTTTTAACATTCATCCAGATTTTTGAAGCTCAGCTATAAGCCCCAGCCTGCCTTAAATTCAGAATGGAATAGTAATTTATTCTGGGTTCCAGTCGTAAGTGTACCCAAGGGAAGCCAACTGACAAAATGAGTGTCACAATCTTACAATGCAGACTCCACCCCTTATTTATTATGTATGATGTTGTAAAACAAGCACAAAAGAGTGACATTTGTGTAGTGACACTGCATCACACATTTCATCATGTTGGCATTATCACGGTTAGAAACTGGTGCCTATGGGTATGCTGATTGAAAAGGCAGGAGAAGGGAGAAAGATTATTAGTAGGCTTACTGTGCTTTTGATATCTCTCAAAAAACACAACCCTTTCAAATCAACTACTGCCTCCAGGGCCAAAAGACATACTGAAAGTATGAAATTCTAGTCAGTCCATTAAGAAGTTACATTAAAACATTTTTTAAAAAAAAAAAATGTGGCTGACTGTGCAACCAGCCATAGTAATAATAGTGTGGATAATTGATGTGGCAATACCAGGGGATAGTAGAATAAAAGACAAAGGGTTGGAAAAGTTCACAAAGTATCAAAATCTGAAAATCAAAATTGAAAGATTATGGCATAAACCAGCCATGGTGGTCCCAACGATCACTGACACACAGGGTGCAATACCCAAAACTCTTGGATGGCACCTAGAAAAACTACACATTGGCAAAATTTCTATTCAGTCAATTACAAAAGGCCACACTGCTTGGATTCACACATATACTATGCTACACTATAAATTACAACTTCCTAGATTCTTGGGAAGAACTTGATGCATATGAAAGCCAACAGCAGCTAAAAAATTGGCAGCTAGATGTCACACTGTTGTGTATACAATAATACAGCAGAACAGAAGAGAAAGGATTGGAGAAAATTACAAAATACAAAGAACTATAAATAGAAGTAGAACAATTGCAGCAACAGAAAGCAACAGTAATAGGTGCCTTGGGCGCAATTCCAAAACATCTGAGCACCACTTAAATACCATTAGCATTGAAAAAAATCACCATCAGTCAATTACAAAACGCAGCTTTCTTTGGACCAGCTTACATCCTGTGCAATACATGTTGTCCTTGACTTAGAACCTTAACTGAGCCCAGAAATTGAGCCCAGAAACTGAAAATTTCTGTTGCTAAGGGTAACAGCTGTTAAGTTAGTTTTGCTCCATTTTATGACCTTTATTGCCACTGTTGTTAAGTGAATCAGTGCAGTTGTTAAGTTAGTAGCACAGTTATTACGTGAATCTACCTTTCCCATTGACTTTGCTTATCAGAACGCCACAAAAGGTGATCAAATGATCCTGGGACACTGCAAATGTCATAAAAACAATTGCCAAGCATCTGAATTTTGATCACCTGATCATGGGGATGCTGCAACAGTCATAAGTGTGAAAAAATGGTTGTGTCACTTTTTTTCAGTGGCGTTGTAACTTCAAACACTCACTAAATGAACAGTTGTAAGTTGAGAACTACCCAAACTTTAACACCATTAGATAACACGAACTGCCTGTCCCAGCTCCTTGGGAAGGACTTGATGGATGATAAAAATGCCAAACTAGTCTAAATATCTGGCTGAGTGTGTGGTCAATTACAACAACAAAACATTATGACATTGATAGATTACAACACATTACAACATCCTTGGTTCTTGGGGAGAACGTGTTCCCCTTGATTGGGAACTTAATAATATTTAATAAATAAATAAATAAATAAACTCGAAGTATATGAAGACCAACACCAGTTGAAGAACTGGCGGGAGTAATTTCACACTCTTGTGTATATATAACAATAATAAACCTCTTCAAAATTGATCTCATTCTTATTAAATGGTCCCACCTGACAATGCTGGCTATGCAGGCTAAAGAAAAAGAGTTACTACAAAGAGAGAAGAGGGGGAATTTTGCCTTCATCTGGATCCATACTGACACTATTTCTTCCTTTTGGAAACTGGAGAGAGCTGACAGCTTTCCTACTGAAGAGATGAACAAACCTCAAAGCTAAGCAGCTGAGGCGGCAGAAGGAGAGCAAAAGGACAAGTAAAACAGCTGGCCAGCATGCTGGCCTGCAGCTGCACAAGCTGTGGCAAAAACCGCAGTGGGCCACTCAAGGCTAGGAAGATCCAGCAACCCAAGGAGGCCTCACAACAGACGTGGCAGAAAAGGCCAGAAGAGGCTCAACCAGCAAGGCCACTGAACAGCCACAGGGAAGATAACACAGCCCACAAAGAGACCAGCAAGGAGTTCCCCTTGACCGGGGAAATGAGGCGGGGTATAAATCTAAATAAACAAATAAATAAATAAATAAATAAAATGCCTCGTGCATGCAGAAATGAGCCTGGAGAAGATGGGGGAGGCGAATGGCCTTATGGGATGGAGCATCCATGAAATACAAAACATCCAACTGATGCACAAAGTCACCTTCCTACACCAAGGGATGCTTGCAGATGTCCCCCTGTTATTCCTCAGGAGGAAAAGAACAGCTGGCTGGAATCTAAGAAGCCACTTGAGGAAAGAAAATTGTGACTGGATGGTATCCAGCTGGCTGCTCAAATGTCTGATTTTTGGGGTTTCTCACTCCAGCTGCCCAACCAACAAAGCCTACCTTTTAAGTCTTACAGTTTGGATTTCAGAGTTTTAGACAGGTTATGAATTATAATGGATTTGGTTTTACCGTCTATGAACCTGTTTGAATGAGTTGTACAGTTCACTTTCCCTTCAGCTCTTAAGAGCACAGAGATATACACGTTACCCCATGTCATGCCTCCAAGTATGAGGCCTTGTGAAACTTGAAAGCTATTAGACTAGGTAGCATATTATTGAAATGTAATGTATGGAAAGCATTATAGAATTCTTCCCTCTTTAGTAGTTTTCCTGTGAACCAGCAAGGAGGCAGGTTTTTTTTCTCCCACTGAAAATGGAGAAGCTTTATGTAACACTTTTCTGAATCTTTATTGGTCTGAGAACCAACCATTTTATTTCCCAATCCCCTGTTAGCATCCTGTGGCTATAAACATTTTGGATATTTCTTATGGAGGGAAAGATCTTTGCAACATCCCTTGACTTGTATTTAAAGAAGCATAAATTCTTCGAGAATAGCTCATGACCCAGCAACTAATCCAAATGTAGAGGTTTTTAAACAGGCGTCTTGAACTTCTCCAGTCACTTTCATAAACAAACAGAACAATTTAAGGACTTTATATATAAGGTTACAGCCTTTTAATAAATGCCTTAAAGGTGACAGAAAGAAATGATTATGTACAGCATCCTTCATCCTAACATCCGTAGCTTATATTCTTTAGTTGATTCATGGCTTTGTCACTCCATGCCACTTACCCCTGACCATAAAAGAACAGTATGACAGTGGCTTGTTAACATTTGAGAGAAAGGTGTGAGTAATTTATAGATTTGTCACTTATTGCGAGTTCTGGATTTTATTTAAAAATTGTATAATGCAGTTAGTTCAGTACGGTTGGTAAGTCATCAGACTAAAAATCTAGTCCCATCATAGGCAAAAAACCAGCTGAGTGACCTTTGGCCAGTCACTCTCCTTCAACCCTAGAAAGGAGGCAATGGTAAACCGTTTCCCAAATCTTGTCAACAAATTACAGGTATTTATCCAGGCAGTCACCAGAAGTCAAGAATGACTTAAAGGCACCAAAAAACAAAAAGCCATCTCAATGAATTATGGGGCAAATAACTCCTTTTTATTAATTTTATTTTTTTAAAAAATCAATTAAAATAGTTTTAAGGGGAAAAAAACAAAATGGTGGTATATAGTAGCTATTCACCAGCCATTTGCCACTTAAAATTATCACTGTTTAATGGAATATAGTCTACAGACAAATTTACAACAGATGTTCTGGTTTAATTAAAATGAAAAGGTTTGGTTCTTACAACAGTTTCCCACATCCATAATCATACAAAGCTGCCATATTTTCCTTCATTTTTATTATCTGCTTAACAAGTAGCTATCTGTATACCTGCTGGATGGTTAGCTGGTTTTATGGTGAGAAAATGAAATTAATTAATGCCATTTCTCATACAAATCTCACTAAAACATGCTTCCATATTTTAAAAAGATAAATGGCACCCCTCCATAGCTGCCGTAGTCATTAGCAAGCTCATGTATCTACCAGAAAATACTTTGTCCCTCGTATCAAAACTAGTCTTCATGCTTTGTTTCAAAATGAGTCATGAACCCAAGTAGAGGTGAACAGTTTTACACACTGGCCCCACTTCCTGAATAGCTACCATAGGTATTGAAGAATATGTTTAACACTTCTAGATGGGATGAAGGCGGCAACAAGCAACCAATGATAAAATATGTGTGGGTAGTTAACCTGTGTGGGTGAAACCAGGATTTAAAAAAAAAATACTGAATGTGGAACCTTTCTATTATCCCATTTCAGAAAGCCAGGAAATCTTGATGCTACTTAGTATTTGTGATTGGTGGATCTGAACTTGGGGAAAAAGTGGATTTCAGGCTCATATACCTATCTGAATACCTATCCCTGTCCTATCTTCTCCTTTTTGAAGTCCCCACCCTGCTGAGAGAAGATTTGAAAAGAGTTCTGTGTTTAGTCATTTCAATATACTCTAGCCATGTGTATAGTCATTCAAATTGGCTTCAGATATAAATGGCTCCATGCAGCAAATCTAAAAGTAAGCATGGACCTTAGAAAAATGTAAAGAGCACGGACAATGTCCCTGACACCATCATTCAACTAGATTTCAAACCTTCAAGCATTCAGAGTGATGCTTGAAAAATTAATATAAACATTAAAATCGGGTAAGGCGTTATTAATGTTGCAATAATGAATAGCCAAGTCTGGCAGTGTTGAGAAATGTTGAAGCCAAATGCAGTTATGTTCACCACATAAAAGTGGATTGTGACCTACAGTAAACTTCTTCCGATCCAGTTACCTGAAGACTACCCACTCAAATGAATGTTTCTCAGGGGGAGAAGTATAAAAATAAACCCAGGAAACAAAATGGTGGGTCATGTGATACTTCTGCCCGTGAATAGGAACAACCATAACTGAAGATTATTTGGAACATCATGATCTCTATTCCAGGAAAGGCATTCAGTACAGAAAGCTATCAATCACATGACGAACTCCAGGTGGCTTGGCAGCCCTTCCTTTCCAAGAGCAATATGAATGCCAATCCTTGCTTTTCTTGGCTTCACAGGGCATAAATATTAGCTAAAGCACTGAGCCATTTTAAAGGCACTTTCAGGCATTTCAGGCATCAGACAACTTGCCTCCAAAAGTTGTGAATGTTCCAACACTGGAAGTTTTTAAGAAAAGATTGGACAACCATTTATCTGAAATGATATAGGGCCATGGTGGCAAACCTATGGCACGTGTGCCCGAGATGGCTCACAGAGGCCTCCCTATGGGCACGTGAGCTGTCGCCCCACCACACATGTGCACATGCCTCCCACCAGTTGAGCCTCAAAAAAGGCCCTCCCACCTGCCCCAGCACTATTCCTACCTTTCTTCCGTCTTCCAAAGCACAGCTGACTGGTGCAGCAGCGCCAATCAGCTGTTTTTCATCGGGGGGGGGGATTGAGCATGGATGAGGAAGCGTGTGTGCGCATGTGTGGGGGTGCACATGCACATGGGTTGTACCTATGTGCAGGGGCACGTGTGTACATGTGCATGGGTCATGCACACATGCGCAGGAGCGGTGGGCATGCAGCAAAGAAAGGGTTCACCACCACGGATATAGGGTTTCCTGCCTGAGCAGGCAGGGTGGATTGGAAGACCTCCAAGGTCCCTTCCTTTTTTTTTCTTTTTTCCTTTTTTTTTAAAGTTCATTATTCTATTCTATTGTATTGCAAAAAGAATTCTGATCAACTTCCTTCTTCACTAGTATTTGGATGCTCTGAACGAGTCTTTTTAAACTTTTTATACCTTACTTGTAGATCACAATTACATGGAAATTACAAACAAAAATATGGATGCTCTGAACAAGTTTTGACACCCCAGATTTTACCTCTAGCACAGAGAAAGGTAACCCCGTTTTCTTCGTGAGTGAAGGGTCAAGACTCTTCAGATATCCATTGAAAAAAGTTATCTAAGTCTACCTGAAAAGGAAAGGAGTGTCTTGCAAGCAAAAGATTGAGTTCTATCCTCAATATCTCAAAAGCTGGAAAAATTCTAGCCTTGAAACCCTGGGATGCTACTGCCAGTGTGAGCAATACTGGGCTAAGTCTTATTCAGGATAAGCTTTTGATCATCCCAGACACATTGGTAACTCCTATCAATATGTAGCAATGATTTAGTAGCACCAACAGCCAAAAAAGGCTGTAATAAATCAAGCACCAAAAAGGTAAAGCCAGGCTAGATCAGTAAGAAAGTTTTCCATAATAACGTGAGCTTTGAGGGGGGCCTCCCTGTCCCCCCAGTTCTAACATGAAAAGAGAGCAGCAGCTGCTTCCTATCAGATGTGGAACATATGAAAGAACAGCAAGTCTTTAATTTATTATCATTGCCTCTTTATTCCCAGATACCAGAGGAACATAGATATAGCCTTGGGAACTCTGCACCTTCTCTGCAAAGAGGTAAAGTGCATAATTTCATGTTCTGCCTCAGGCAACAAAATGTCTCCGACCATTCCTTAAGGCAGTGATACGGACAGAAGATTTATAAGAAGGAAAAATACAAATAGACACAAGCAGCTGAAAGATTTCACACACACCCCACCACCACCACCAAAAATTATTGTTGGGATTTTTTTTTAATAAAATGTATGGATATTTCACACGGTGGTCAGTTACTTGAAATTTTCAGCACACGAATTGTCCTACCAGTTCTGATTCAAATGGAGGAAACAGAACTTGGTTCTAAGCAGAAAAAAATCAGCCTTCGGTAAAATCCTTATGGGTGGAATGTGATCTTCTCACACTAATTTAATTAGGAGGTGAGATAGGCAAAGAGAAAAATTTATTGTCCTGTGTGTGTTGAAGGAGTCTTCAATGTGATGAAAAGAGGTGTGACAGAAACATCCCTAAACAGTTGCACCCTTCACTACTTCAAACAATACTGTAAATTCAGAAATAATACTAAGAGAAAGCCTGAAGAAATTCTCAAACACCCCGAGAATAAGGTAGAAAATCAGAAGCCTCTTCTTCAAAGAAATAGCATTTTTCAGACATTACAAGGCAGATTTCCACAGAAATCTTAAGCTGAAACTCTCAGCTGTTGTCTAAGTAGGAAAACCTCTCTGAGGATCTGCAGCTTAAAGTGTTATTATCATCAATAATGAAAACATCAATCTTAGGAGTACACCACGGTTTGCAAAAAAAAACAAAACACCTCAATTCTGATTCAGTCTTCTTTTATGCAATGCAGCAGATATTTTTTCTAAGAATTTCTACAACTCTTTAGTATCTCTATGAAAGTTATAAAATGCAGCCTTCCTCCTCCCTTGGCTATTATGCCAGAGACAATAATAGCTTCTGATTATTAGATCATTTATGTTTTATTATTTAGTTCCTTTCAGCAGCTTGAAGCTATTGGCAACGTGCTGGGACAAAACTTTGATATTTTAGACTGAAACATTAAGGCAGGATCGTCAAGTTAGAAAAAATAGTGGATTTAAAGTAGGGAAGGATAGCTGGCTCATGGCTCCTGAAAGGCGTGACTAATTCAAGAGTCTTTTTGTTGTTGTTTTTTAATGTGACAGAAGGCAGTGGAATCATATGTAGTGTAATAAAAATTACAGTACTAAAATTACCTTAAGTCAAATGTACTTTTATCTAGTCCTGGCAAGCTATTTGCCTTTGTCTATCATTTTTGGGGTGAAGACACCAGGCTGCCTTCAGACAATAAAAGTTGGACATCGCTGGGAGATCGAGGTTGCTAGTTTGTTCAGCTTTTCATTGAAGTGCTAAAGGAGGCAGACCCAGCCCTTTAATTTTGGGTTTTAATTTTAATTAAACCCTTTAATTTTGGGTTTTAAACCCAAAATTAAATTTTGACTACCCTACAATATTGCCGATGACATGGATTTGTCTGACTTTGAGAACCCTTTCTCTTCTATTCTCCTACTGTGAACTTACTAATCCATTTTTCATCCCAATAGACATATGACAGATCCAGCCAGTATTACCTGAAGACTTTTAAACCAGTGAAAGAACAATCCAGTGTGGAAGGAACAAGAGTGAGTTGTTTTATGAGCCTTTCCAAAAGAACCTGGGGGTAAGTGTGAGGAGAATGGAAGCATCAAAACAAGAGAAATCCTGCAAAAATGGGCAGTTCCTTTCCCAACAACTTTGTGAATAAAATTCCACACAAAATCTTGTTCTTGTCAACCGAACAAAATGCAGATTCCACTCTATTATTTTTGTCCTATTTCTTTAAATAGCCAAACTCTTACTAGCTTGCAGACTGTGGCATGTTTCAATGTAGTTGATATGAGAAAGGAGTGGATTGAAGTGGGTGTCATCTGCAATATATCCAGGGATGGGTTCCTACTGGTTCGCTGGTTCTGTCAGAGTGCTTGCAGAACCGCACCAAAATTTCTGAGTCGATCGTGCGCAGCGCGCCTTTGACAGCCGTTCGGAAAGCGCGCCCACGAAGCGGGTAACCAGCGAACCGGTAGGAACCCACCCCTGAATATATCCTAGATTTTCTATTGCAATGTATACTTTGGGAATATTTTAAACATTTGAGATTGTTTAGGCAATATTATGGTGAACACTTTAGGCTCAAAATCACTTTGACTCTCTCAATGTCTTGGATGTGGCCCCCAGATACCTTCAGAAGTCATCATCAAAGCGTAATTTTTAAAGTGGCAGAAGCAAGGCTTAGCTATATGATTGGAGAATGATCAGATTAACCATATTTAGTTTTAATTAAATGAATTTTGGTGAAATCTAAAGTTAAAGCTAGAGTTCTGGCTCCACCCACAGATTTTGAGAGTATGGTTCCAAGCACTCCCCTTAAAAGCCAAAAATGGGCATCAGACTAGAAAATACTCATCACCCTCTTAACTAAGAAAGGATCGGGTAGAAAAAGGCTAGGATATACTTGCTGCTGTTTTCAATATCCTTATATTCCCTAATAAATATTTCTTTCTATTACTGTTGTTTCCAGTAAGAAGAATCTATAGGTTTCTTTCTCCAAATACCTTCTAGGATAAGTTATGGCAAATGCTCTGGCAGACATCTGGAACATAACTTAAAAACTAGTGTCAATCTGAGGTGTTTTCCCCATTTATTTCAGCCATTTCATCCACTTCAGTAGTTTATATGCCACACATTTGTGCTGCTGTTGCTATTTAATAATGTATTTGTTCTTAGCAGTTCCAGATTTTCAGTGTAGTCTTCCTTCAGAATTGTGAGGCTGGAGCTGAGCTTTTCAGTTTTAGAAGCCAGCACGTATTCCATAGCACCTCCATTAAAGCTTTTTATTTAAACCATTCTTTGAAAATCTGTTTTTGATCAACCTCTGTTCCAACCTATCTCAGTATCATAACTTCATTTAATTTATGCTATCTATATTTAATTTTCATCTATTCTTTTGAATGTGTCTTTATCCAGAACCTGTCTTTAAATGGTTTTATTATTCTCTCATATTTGTTTATATTTCTTTTTTGTATCAGATCTGAAAGAGGTAAATAACCTGGTGCCTTTTAAATATTTTGGAGGTCAAATCTTTGTGTATGTCCCAGCTAGCATGGTGGAACAGTGGTTAGAATGTAGTATTTCAGGCTAACTCTGCCCACTGCCAGAAGTTCAATCCTGACCTCAAGGTTGACTCAACCTTCCACCCTTCCAAGGTGGGTAAAATGAGGACCCAAATTGTTGGGGGCAAAATACTGACATTGTAAACCGCTTAGAGAGGGCTGTAAAGCACTATGGAGCAGTATATAAGTCTAAGTGCTATTGCTATAGCCAGTAAAAAGATTGTGAGAGTTTTTGCACAAAATATCTGGAAGGCGCAACGTTGCCTTTCCTTCTACTCCTCGTTATAGCTCTAGAAACACATTTCATTTGACTAATACTCCACATAGCTACGTACGTAAGAATTAGTAATAGATGACTAGAAATGGGTAACTGTAATTTTAGAAAAAGGAAGAATCACTCCATCAGCCCACTTGTTTTTCATGTTTTTCACACTAGGAAAACAAACACTTCCTCCGTGACGAATGTGAAATAAAGCAATCTCGTGGAGGAAGATCTGTCCTCTTATGCTAAGTCTAATAAAATAGTAACCTCCATCTGCATGTTAGCATGCTGAATAAAAAATAAAATCTTTTGTTCTATGGCCATCATGGAAATACCAGCTAGTTTTTCTTTCTAAATGAACATACTTTAAAAGTTTAGTTACCAAGCCAATCAAAATAACTTTAATAAGTTATACTATTGCCCTAATTCTTAAATCAGTCTTACAGGTCAACGCTAGCTTATCTACCTGAATTCATTAAACAGATAAAATGTAAATCTGAGATTTCAAATCTAGTCTGAATAGCAATGTTTTATAGTTTGCTTGCTTCAGTAAAAAAGGAAGCAAGCTCTGTGAATTCTGCCATACCTTAAACTCAGTGAGAAGCCCAAGCTTACTCACACTTGTAGTAGCTCATTAGAGAAGATTCCCTTGCAATTCCCACAATATATACAAACAAACAAATCTGAAACTCAGCATCCCTTTTGGTTAGGTAGGGGACAAATGAAGGCCTTTCTCCAGGCCCATCATATCCAAGAAAAACCAAGTAATCCATGGTGAGCCCTGGTGGCGCAGTGGTTAGAATATAGTCCTGCAAGCTACTTCTGCTGACTGCCGGCTGCCTACAATTTAGCAGTTCAAATCTCACCAGGCTCAAGCCTTCCATCCTTCTGAGGTTGGTAAAACGAGGACCCAGATTGTTGGGGGAAATATGCTGATTCTGTTGAATGCTTAGATAGGGCTGTAAAGTACCATGAAGTGGTATATAAGTCTAAGTACTATTACTATTGCTATTACTACATTGCTATTCGTGACACAATATTCTGGGATAGGGAATTGTCCCATCAGTCCTTAAAAAGATGACACAGGAAACAAACTGCAAAAGAAATGTAAAATTTAACTATATATAGTAAAGCAAAAGAATACAACAAACCATTAAGAAATGGATGTATTGCAAACTAAAACCACCCCATCTGCTCCCGTGGCACAGCTCCAACAACTCTGAATAAACCTTTTTCTTTACCTGTTGACCTCCTCTAATCATTAGTCACACAAGTGTTATTCCACGATAGTTCCATTGATACCTACACATACTTGACAAAAGGTGGGAATGGGGAACTTTCCTAGATGTATAGGTAATCCTCTACTTATTCCAACAAATGAACTCAAAATTTCTATTGCTAAGTGAGACAATTGTTACGTGAGTTTTGCTCCCTTTTACATCCTTAACAGTTGTTAAATGAATCTCTGGTGTTGTGTAGAAGTGAATGTGGCTTCCCCATTGACCCCGCTTGTCAGAAGGTCATAAAAGGTGACCCTCATATATATGTGTCAGTTGCTAAGTGACTAACTTTTGATCACATGATCATGGAGATGCTGCAACGTTTGTAAGTGTGAAAAATGGCCATAAGTCACTTTTTTTGTTGCCATTCTATCTTTGTATGGTCACTAAATGAACTGCTGTAAGTCAAGAACTATCGTCTTAACCATAAACTCTTCCACCTGACCTGACATCCTAAGGGACTGGGATCTCAGATTGTATAGATAGGATGACAAATATTCTTGGGCATGGTAAATACACAAAGCACAAACCTTTGTGCTATGGGGAATTAATCAGTTCCCCATTCAGATTTTTCAATAAACGAGTAGTGCTCAAATGCAAAATTAGATATCCTGGGTTTGTAGTGTGGAGAAAGCAGATCTAGCTCCATTCATTCTTTAAATATGCAGAATTCTTTCCAAGCAGCCAAAATGAGACATCCTTCTAATCTAAACCATAAGATCTAAGCCCTCCACTTTAAATAAAAAATAAAACAAATTAAGATACTCTGCAAAACCTGAAAAAAGCTGCTCTAGCTTTTCTGGATGATGTTAAAAAACTAAAACAAAACCCATAGCAACATAATATTTTTATTAGCACTACACAAAATGGCACAAAACAATATGCACTCTATTTTTTTTAATTCTCCAGAACTATTTGTTGGGGAATATGTTGCAAAAAGGAGTAGAAACAAGGAAATCCAAAAATTAAAAAGATGTTCCAGCAGTTTAAAGTCAGTTATGTCATGCCCCAGCATATAACTTTTATATATTGTAGTTGCTGTCTAGCCCCATCTAGTGATCAGAGAGACAAATATGCCCCTATCTTTATATATTGTTGTTGCTCTCTAGCCTCATCTAGTGGCTGGAGAGACAAATACCAAGTATATTGTTTGAAACTGATCCCACCCCATTACCCATCAGCCTACACTCTCAAAACAAGTCCATGCTGGGAAGCCAGACTCCATTTCCATTAGCATTTGGAGAAGGCAGAAGCACAAAGAAGAATCCATCTTAATCTGTGTCACGTGGTTATCCAAGAAAAACCCATATCCCACGCACACAGCCTCGCTGGTGAGATTTAGATTGCTTGTATTTATTAATTGTTATGTTCAGCAGTAACCCAATACTGCCTATCTTGTATTTGGTTCTCATGGTATGTATTCCTATTTTTCCCAGTTTCACCACATCCTGTTCTTTCAATAAAGCATCCAGATCTACTTACATGGTCTGTTTTATTGGAGGATACTGTAGGTGGGTTTAGCTGCATATCGAGCTGCACTCAGACTAAGGTGTAGTGAGGACAAAACAAGCGTAGAAGACTGCTAGAAGGAAAATCACAAAATCTCTAATGCACAAGGACATATATTGGTTCTAAACGGAATAATTCAGATGTTGGAAGTTTTGGAACCCCGTTAATCTTATTGAGGAGAACTCTGCAACAATTATATTTGAAAAATATTTATTTCAGTTTTAGGCAGCTGCCCAACAGCTTGACAATATTACCTTCTCTGCTCTTCCACAGTTCTGGTGGTAGCTGTGATAGTTCTTTCTGCAGCTTCTACTGTTTTCTCTGATTTTAATGGCTATCTATTCCTATGATTTTAATGGCTATCTATAGCTGGCGGGTCCCCATGCTAAGGCCTTCTCTGTGGTGGTGCCGACCCTCTGGAACCAACTTCCAGTTGAAATCAGGACCACCCCGACCTTACTGGCCTTCCGTAAAGCTGCTAAGACCTAGCTCTGGCCGAAGGCCCGGAATTAATATACCCTCCCCCTTGGTTGATTGTTGGTTGTGTGATTGTGTTTAGAAATGTTTTTAAACTGTATATTATTGTGTTTTTATTGTTGTACACCACCTCGAGTTCCCCTTGACTGGGGAAATGAGGCGGGGTATGAATCTAAATAAATAAATAAATAAATGTTTTCTTTCTTTTTTTAAAGATTATGACCCATTTCAATTCTAGTTAATTCTAGTCACTATGGTGGATGAGCCTCACTGGGAGTTGAATGTACAGAAAAGAAAACTTAACATTTTGTTAGATGGATTGTGGGAACCTCAGTACTATCCCAAAAAAGCGTCCTTCAGATGCCATGATAAGGAATATCATGACCCACTGAAAGTTGTAGTTAAAGAGTTTTAAATTGTTTTAATTTTTGTATGATGTTTTTATATGTGTTGTGAGCTGCCTGGAGTCCAGTGGGATTGGGCAGCCTATAAATTTAATTAATTAATTAATTAATTCTTTTAACCAGTGTCTGCATTAAGGTTTGGACTGAATTAGAGGGAATATAGTCATGACTGGTTAGAGGTCCTCTTGGTCCATGTGAGAAATAAGCCTCACCTTCTCCAGATTGAGGAATGTTTCTCTTAAAAGGTCACTGATGTTCTGTAATGTTTTTAAGCAGCCCACACCTGGCCAGAGTTATCCATGTCTCTCTTTCACCCGATTGTGATAAGTAATAGGCCTTGTGCTCCTCTGAAGACGCTCCAAAGATGTTCCTGTTTCACATGAAATCATAATGGCTGTTTTGATGTGAGACAATGCCCATAACCTGGAAAACTGAAGCACTGAAACAAGATCTTGATTCAAAGAAAAGCCCTTCTCCATTTTGGAAATAACAAGGGAGAATTTATATTTTTTGTTTATTTTATTCATTAGAGTTATACCCCGCCTCATTTCCCCAGTCAGGGGAACTCGAGGCAGCTAACAACAGTTAAAATACATATATAAAAAAGTCTAAAAGCGCAATCCATACATACACAACATTCAAACCAACAAAAACCTTCAAAATAGAGGAGGGCACATTAATTCCAGGTCTTCCAAGCCAGGTCTTAGTGGCTTTGTGGAAGGCCATCAAAGTGGAAATTGTCCTAATCTCTGCAGGGAGCTGGTTCCAGAGGGTCAGCACTGCCACAGAAAAGGCTTTAGCATGGGGGTCCACCAGCCGACATTGTTTGGCTGATGGAACCAGTAGTAGGCCTTCTCTGTGGGACCTCACTGGGCGCTGGGAGGCATAAGGCAGCAGGAGGAGTTCTTGAAGGTACCCCGCTCCTAAGCCTACTGTAGGGCTTTAAAAGTTGTTACTAGCACCTTGAATTGTACCCGGAAGACCACTGGAAGCCAATGCAGCTCACGGAGGATAGGTATTATATGGGTGCACCGAGGTACACCCTCAATCACTCGCACGGCCACATTTTGAACCAGTTGAAGTCTCCAATGCTCTTCAAGGGCAGCCCCATGTAGAGCACATTCCAGTAGTCCAATCGTGAGTGACAAGGGCATGAGTGACCCTAAGAAGATCCTCCCGATCCAGTTGATACTAGGGTGGGAATAAAGTGGATACTAAGGTGGGAAAATTTGCTCAGATCTGTTTGGAGATCTAGAACCCAAATGTGTTCTTTGAGAGCAGTCCTAGCATTATCAAAGCCCCAATGAGCACATTTTCCACAGTGAAGCCCAATAAATGAATCTGTGATTAAAAAGATAAATTTTCCCTGTCTAGTCACATCTAACTAGATGTTCCTCTCCGTTTCTTGGCCGAGGGAGCCAGCGCTCTGCGAAAACATTGCCATGGTCATGTGGCCAGCAGGACTATATGCCAAAGGCCCACAGCATGCTGTTACTTTCCCACTAAAGTGGTACCTATTCATCTACTTGCATTTTCATGCTTTCAAACTGCTAGGTGGGCAGCAGCTGGGGCAAGGAACAAGAGCTCACCCCATTGTGCAACGCTTGAGTCTCAAACCCGGGCTGTCAGATTTCCACTGACAAGCTCAACATCTTCAAATGCTGAGCCATCGCATCCCCCCTGAATCCATGATTAGAAACCAATACAAGAAAAAAAGCGGTTGGAATTTCTTCAGAGCCACGGCTTTCCTTCTTCAAACTCCTTGCTCAAGTCCATCCAAATCCAGAACCCCAAATTCAAGCTTTGGGAAGGTTCAAATTCAGTTCAACTGGGATTTATTTATTCAAACCAACATTCAACCAAACAACCATAAAGGGAGGAGATCTTAAATCCAAGCCTTCCGACACAGCCAGGTCTTAACGGCC
>JANHGC010004326.1:0-14562 GCA_027560395.1 Boaedon fuliginosus | reverse complement strand
AATATCTTTCTGGGTTCAGTTCCAAGTGGGGAAAAACACTCTGGAAGCATGGAGGCTGTTTGGAAAGATGGTTTAATTACAAATATTCTCCTTTATTGGTGAATACATAATAGGCTATAAAGCATGATATGGTAACATTGGCTTTCCTTTCACTGAGTTCATGAGTGAAAACCAAAGTTGATGTACCTCGTCTGGGGCTATTCTGAACTGAAGATTAATATTAAAAAACAAATCTAGGGGAAAAAATCCTCCACTTAATTAATCTTTCTGATTAATTAGCTAACCAGCAGGATTAATGGCAACAGGACCAGAGGAGGAGGGAGGCTTGTGATCAAATCTTTCTTCATGCAATGTTTATTTAACTATGATCTAGTTACTATTTCTCTCTCCAAGCAACAAAGATGTAGTAATAAACTAGGGAGTGAAGCACCATGGATGCTATCTTGATTTTCTTGAAGAGAAGCTGGAGGAATAATATAGAATATTAATGTATACCCTGCCTTGAATATTTTAATAAAGAACTAATGTAGGAATTTAAAAAATGAAAGCCTGACTGATGGAAGAAATAAGTCAATCTTAAACAGATCAGTCCTATTTTGCCATCTAAAAGTATCACTGATTTGACATTTTTCAGATTGATATCTGCTAAAGGCCAAGTCTTTTTCTGTGTGAGAAGGAGCAAGCGAGCAGAGATTGATGAAAAAAGGAAGGAAGGAAGACAGTGGAATATTGCAATCAAAACTGCTAGTGTGTAAAGACACCCAGCCTAGAACAGCAATCCTGTTCACTCTCTAATATTGCCAAGTGAGTAGCATCTTTAACAAAAACATTGCCTTTTGGGTGAAGAATTATTGCTGCGTTGTGAAGATTTTTTTTTTAAAGCAGCAAACAAGAAGGCAATGAGACCACAAAGAGAATTATTTAGAGATGGCACACAGGGAGCAACAGGTTAACCAACTCAGTGATAGAGGTCAAAGGTGAATGATACAATAGCGCTTTCTTCCCTTTGATTCTTAAAAAGCCATTCTAGTTTTCTTCTCAAGTTAATTACATTTTCAGTTGTCTTAATCATCCATCAGATTTGAAGGTTTACAGCCTTTTTTGTCAAAATGATCACTTCGCTGTTAGGAAACATAGGTGAAGTGTTATCATCATGGTTTCTAGAGAGGAATTAATCACCAGCATTTAGCAAATTTCAGCTGAAAACAAAAACAATTTAAAAAGTCTTCACAATTAGCCATAGCTACTTAAAATAGCTTTAGCCTCAAGCTAGTACACTCTTGTCTTTTTAAAAAAAAAAAAAGGCTTCAGCTTTATTGTCTTAGTATTTATTGAGCTAAGTACCTACTCATTATAATGTTTTATGAACTTTGTCAGCTTCTATACACAGCCATAAACATAAAATATTTTCCGGTCTGGCGTGAAAGAAGCAGGCGGAGAATTGACAAAATTAATTATTTTGCCACTTGCGGAGAATATCCTTTTTAATGAACGCAGACGTGTCCTATGTGTGCTTTCTGAAATGGAAACATGGACAAAAATGTCTTTTTCCGTCACATCATTTATTCTGAAGGATGGGGCCAGAATTTGGAAGTCTCAGATGACCCATCCATATGACCCAGAATTAGCCAATAACACTGCAAGTCTAGGGAGATGCCAAAATAAGAATAGTAAAATGAATTACTGGGCCTGAAAGGAAAATTAAGATAAAACGTTATGTTATTTTTTTTATCTTAATTTGTCCATATTTGGAAACGCCACTTATAGATGCCAAATAAAAAATGAAAGCACAATTGTTTTCAGTGTCACCAATTCTCTTCTTCTAAAAAGTTACATATACTGTATATTATATTTAGATCCAAATCTGTTAAATAAATTATTAACACAGTGCTAGCCATGGCATTGCATCACATAACCACTAGATGGGAGCATACAGCATCCTAAAGTTCCCGCCCTTATTACTCACAGGAAGGGGAGGGTTTTCTCCTGTGTATAAAAGGCCTTCCCACATGTTCTTTTTTGGTCTTTGTACTATGTTCTGACTAAGAGCAGGCATGCCTGTTGTATGCCTGCATATCTAACTATATTAAGAATACAGATACCATTTATCTCATTTGTTTATCTTTATTAATAAATACATCTTTAATTCGAGCATCTGCTTCAGCATCTTCTGTGGCTAGGAGCGATCTCAACGATGCCATCGGGCAAAAACCTCCAACAAAGTCTAAATTAGAGGGATTCTCCTCTCCACTACTCACTCATTGTAACCTCACAGAAATCCAGAGATAGGTGTGGAGACCCATGTATTATAAACCAATTTCAACTTCTCAGATGAAGATCTGAGAGATATAAATGTGCTTTATGGTGACAATAAATCTAGTAATGCTTTAGATGCAGAAAAGATAATCCATATAGTCCTTGACTTACAACAATTCATTTAGTGACTGTTCAAATTATAACGGCACTGAAAGAGTGACTTATGACCATTTTTCACACTTATGACCGTTGTATCATCCCTGTTGTCATGTGATCAAAATTCAGATGCTTGGCAACTGATTATTTTTATGACGGTTGCAGTGCCCTGGGGTCAGGTCATCACCTTTTGTAAACTTCTGACAAGCAAAGTCAATGGAGAAGCCAGATTCACTTAAAA
This sequence comes from Boaedon fuliginosus, assembly GCA_027560395.1. Lineage (NCBI taxonomy): Eukaryota > Metazoa > Chordata > Lepidosauria > Squamata > Lamprophiidae > Boaedon > Boaedon fuliginosus. Next base: position 11,909 of record JANHGC010004326.1, on the reverse strand, counting down.
ACGGGGTTACTAACTTGACAACTATATTGTGGCAAGAAAGATCATGAAATGGGGCAAAATCCACTTTACAAATGTCTCACTTAGCAACAAAAATATTGGGGCCAATTGTCATAAGTTGAGGACTACATGTATTACTGTATTTCAGGAAGCAGGGAAAGGAATTCAATAAGAGTTTTGGTCTAACTTTTCCCTCAAGAACAGAAAAACTTTTACATAACAGGGCAGAAAAGCCATATTGCCTTTCTCCGAGGTCACCAAATCTGGACTGGAGGCTGGAAATGGTAAACGTGTCTTCTTGCTGCTCTCAGAGGTGACCTGAAGGTTTAAAATCTAAGATACTGAAAGGCTGGCAGGCACTGAAATTAAATGTGGGTTGCAAATACATTTTTAAAAGCAGTTTAAAAACCAGGAAGTTGAGTACAGATGCCATATCGTGGTGGTTAATGCCCCCCTGTGGACTCTCAAAGGAGAGGGAACAGAGGAGGTGGGCAGATGGTGCACAGCATGGCACACTACTGACAATTTAATCACCACCTTGATTATGATGTTATTGGTGGGCTGCCATGATACTGCTTGGAACCTCTTCTAGTCTCATTTGCACTGGATGAGTAGCAGGCAATAGCAATCCATATGAATTTTGCAAAAGCATTATTAGGGATTCACAGGTATGGGCTTACAAGAGACGTTGATCATCATCTCCACTTCTCATCCTTTTATTTCCCAGATGAGTTGGAACAGCATGTAGCTGAAATAAGTTGCAATCAAATATACCTAGAAGATGGAGAATTTTATGAAAATCTCAACATTTTCTTTTATGTATATAATCTATTATCCAATTCATTTGTCCTGCTGGGTCTTTGCATTAGCATGGTGGCGTGACCTCAACTAGCTCAATGTTGTTCCACTCCCCCACTTCAGTTTAGAGCACTTATTATTTTGTAACTCTGAGATTCATAATTGAGTGTACCATCCCTTACTGAGAATTATGTTCTATCTTCTACTTAACATCCTGCTGTAAGGCTAATTTTGCATCCTTGGAAAGAGAATTAATTACATGCACAATTACTTTTCTGAACAACGATAGGCTAAGCCTCTTGATTAGACCCATTAATTTCAAAGGGATTTGAGCTGGAGCATAAATACCCTCGTGAAAGGAAGCTTATGAGAAGACTTTCCAATAGGGAGATTTCACTGTGGCCCTTCACAGATTTTAAGCAGGTTGCTGCAAAGTTTTACTTCACCCACCAGTGTTAATGTCTGTATGAAACCACCTAGGGAGTCATGGTAGCAATCAGGGAAGTTGCATTTATACATTATGTTTTTAATGCAGTCCAGTGATGAGGATACTGTTGATTTATTGACAGATTTGTGTTGCTTTCTTGGCAACTGGGATAGCAATAACTTATCATTTGTCATGATCAGCCCAAGGGCCACTCAGGTCTCACCCCGCCTAGTCAAGGACAGGTGGGTGTTGTTGTTGCTTGCTGTGGCGCCCTGAGTAGACCAGAAATGAATAGAAGAATAACATAGAAATAAAAAGAGCAGGACAATACCAGGGCTTGGTAAAGCCAATTATGCCATCTGCTTTAGGTAATCTTTAGGTAATTTAGGTAAGGCTGCTGGCTTATCGCTGGCCGATTCAGGGCTACTTTTGACTTTGAAGTCTTACCTTGTGATGGACTTAATAAACATGTAGAATTTTATCCTCACAAAATTACCTACTCTGATTTCCTTCTGAGGGCCTGTTATGTTTATCTGCACTGTTAGCAATTTAGCAAAGAGCAACCCAGAAGACTTGGGGCCAGCTCTAATGCATCATCTCTGGCTTAATCTATTCTAATTTAATAAACCAGCAGTGCACAATTAATAAGATTCGTAAATCCAGTGGTATCCTCAGGGAAAACCTTTGGGGAAGAAGTCTAGGGCCCATCAGCAGAATAAGCAGGAAGACTCCATACACAGGAGAGCCAGCTCATCATATTTTAAAATGAGTGGATTCATACCTATGGCCAACTAAGGGGGGAAAGGGAATCATAACCCTAGATTTAAAAAATATATCCATAATTACTCTATTCCAATAAATAACATTATATTATAATTTCTCATTTGGGAAATAAAGAAAACCTTGGATAAAGAGAGGCTATTTGTCCTGCTTGTGGACGTCACACAAACGTTTAGCTGGTTACTGGGGAAACAAACATAGATGTTTGGATTGAAATGGTTGGTCTGCAAAGGAGGACAGTAATAAGTAGCAAAATAACAAAGAAGTTGAGAGTAGATGCAATGCTCATTTCCATCATAATAAACAATGTTTTAGAAATACAGAATACAGCCAGCCTTTATTTGATTTTTCATTTTATTAAATTAATTTATATAGCCATCCAACTCAGAGATAAGTACCTCTAGGGATCTTACAAAATTTTAAAAATCTATCATATAATAAAAATCCATTAAAGACCCCACACATAGACTCCTCGTAGCAGCAATAACACAGTCAAATTAAGCACTTGATCGGCTCCATCTTCTTTCATGGTCCCAGGCCCTCTAACAAAGCCACATTTTGAAAAAAGCAGCAGGGACCAACCATACTATAGAGGAGAATGATATTCCATAGAGAAGGAGCCACCACCAAGAAGGCCTTTTTTCATGGTCCCATCAGACAATAATACAGTACCTAATTGGTGAAACCCATAACATACGATGCCTTCCCGTCTAGGTGGACCAGGTAGATCCCAATCACAGGGACCAGAAGTTTGTCCTTCCAAGTGTTCAGACTCATACCGTGATACATTCTGGAGAGAGAGAAGTAACTGAGGATGGGCTCCAGTATGAGTCATAAACCTTGGAAAACTAAACCACTGGTCCCGGTGACCAACTCAGAATTGGATCCTATTATATGTCATACTAGCTGCTTAACCGGCGTTGCTTGGGTTTTTTTTTTAAAAAAAGGTATATTTGTGCCAGATCATTTGTGGGCCAGGGGCCTTGGGGAAGAGCCAACCCCCAGAGGCCAGGGCTGTACACCAGGGGTCTCCAACCTGGTGCACTTTAAGCCTGCAGGACTTCAACTCCCAGAATTCCCCAGGCAGCTTTGCTGAGAGAGGGCAAGCTTTGCTGGCTGGGGAATACTGGAAGTTGAAGTCCTCCAGGCTTAAACTGGGCCAGGTTGGAGACTCCTGCTCTACACCAGGCACCCCCACCTTTCCGGCTTTCCTGCCTGGCAGCCCGCGAATTGCGGGAATTGCACAGCATGGAAAGGATGAGGCAGTGGCGGCACCAAAGGGTGCCTTCCTGGGTGGAGGATGTCGGGAAGAGCCCCCAGGAGCACTACCACCCAGGCCTGGGGCAGCCGCAGCTGGCACAACTCCTTGCGGGCCAGGCAAGTACACCTCCTTCACCTGAGGTGGCGTGGCCTGGCTATATCCTGGCGATGGCGCTTCGTCCTCGCTTCTCCACAGACCTTGGAGAGTTGTGGCTGCAGGGAGGCCGCTGTATAGCCCTCCAGCTGGAGGCGCAGACCAAGGTCTGGAGACTTCGGGGGAGGCAGGAAGGGAAGGCCCTGCAGGCCTGCAGGCCCCACTCGGGCCCCACTCGGGAAAGGCACAGCTGCCACTCAGAGTCCCAAGGGGTGGGGCTGCGCCCCTGGCAGGCCACCATCACGGCGGTGCTATAGGCGGCCATGGAGCCACATGGGGGAGAGCAGGGCATGGGCGTGAGGGGATGGGTGCATGCACAGCAGATGTGGCAGGCATGCACAGTCATGTGTTTTGCTCTGTTTTTGTCCATTTTGGGGGGTCCCCATTGCCCCCTATTTTGAGGTGAAATAGGGGGCAAAGAATTTGGGGATCCCCCCAGTGTTGACTTCGCAAGTGTAACTAAACTTTGTGTGAAATTTGGGCCAGATTGGTGCAAGGGTATGGGTTTGTATAGAGCACATACAAACCCACACCTCTCTTTTATATATATAGATTTGCTGAATATTTGTATCATAAATTCAACATCAAATTATGTATCTATGATACTATGATGTAGTGAAAATAATTTTTTTCCTATTATTTTTAAAAGAGAATAGAAAAAAACCTTCTCTCATATATATGTTGTTGAAATGGAAGAAGACAAAACTCTCTGACAAGATCAAGACTTTGAGAGTTAGCCCAAAGTCAGAATATTTCATAGCTAAGGAGAACTTCTACCAACCTGGCTTGATTTATGAATCAGGATTAAGAAAACTCTGAACTTAAAACTTGAACAGCGTTATATTATCCTGGAGTCATTTCTGAAGATAGTTTTCATCACAACACAACACTCTTGTCTATCCTACTGAGAATTATTGGCTTTGAATCCCAACAAAAGACGAGCATTAGATTGGAAGACCTGGGATAAGCATCTCTCTCCCGCACCACCTGACATACTTTGATACTTTTAATCTGAACAAAAAGACCCCAATCAGTTTTTGCTATTGTCTGTGGAGCACCTTAACAACATCCTGGTGAGAATTGTTACTTCCGAAGCTGTGTTTGATTAAACGATGCCACCTATTTACATGGAAGCATCAATAAACTCACATTTAAAAAAAAATTAAAAATGTCTTTGCCGTTGATTAATGATGCATTGTGACAAAAAGGCATCTATTATCAATGTGTCTCCTGCAGTGTTAATTTACACATATGGGGATTAATATAATTATAATAACTGTTACCAACACACAATCTGAAAGCCACCCACCACAAAAGAAACACTGTGTGGTGAGCTCCTAGCTGTTATTACAATTTATAAGGCTGTCTGCCTCTTTTGGTTCTATAGCAGGGAATAACAGAAGCTATTATTTAATCTTGTTCTATGCTGCAGATGATGTTCAGGAACCCTCTTCTCTATTTAAATATAATAATATTATTATGGGGCCCAGGAAGAAAGCTAAATTTAAATATTTAGCCAAATGAACAGCTTTTAATGGAATTTGAATAACAATAGTAATAGGACTTAGACTTACATACTGCTTCACAGTGCCTTACAGCTTTCTCTAAGCAGTTTACAGAGTTAGCATATCGCCCCCAACAATCTGGGTAAAGCAGTGGTGGGATTCAAATTATTTTACTACTAGTTCTGTGGGTATGGCTTGGTGGGTGTGGCTATGTGGTCAGCCAATCATAGGTGGTATTTGCTATGGTCGGCCAGTCAGAGCTGGTATTTGCCAGTTCTCCGAACCAATCAAAATTATCACTACCGGTTCTCCCGAACCTGTCAGAACTGGCTGAATACCACCTGAGAGGCACAGGACTGTGATCAGTTTGTCACAGTTGCCATTTAAAAGTTGACTCCACCTCATGAATGTCCTTGTCTCAAGGCTTACCCTAAATATAAATATAGGTAGTCCTACAATTATGATAGCAAATGGGATTGGGATTGCCATTGCTATGTGATACAGTCATATGACTGCATCACTTAGCAACAGCAATCCTAGCAGACATCATAATCTGATGGGAACCCCAGGTAAGAGCATGCAGTGGAGAGGGGAGAATGTAATGTGGGGGAGAGAGGCTGGATAGTTTGGGAGGTGCAATGCAGGCCACCTGTGAATCAAGGGAGGCTGGGGACATCTTGGGAAGCCCAATGTAGGTTGTCCCCACCAATTTACCCTTTGACTTTGCTTGTGTGAAGCTAGCAGGGAAGGTCACAAATGGTAAGCACATGACCACTGTGCTCTGCAATGTCATAATTGTGAGTTGGGCACCCAAGCACCTAGATTACGATTATGTAATTGCAGCAGAGCTGCAACAGCTGGAACTTCAACAACTTTATATATACTGTATGTCCATTTTTAAACCTCTGGCATAACTTTGAACAGTCACTGAATTAGTGGATGTAAGCTGAGGCTATTTTAGTATGTAAAATAAAGTATCTTTTAAGAATGCATGTAGGAGAGACAGATTTCAAACATACACTATTTGTGTGTTTTTAGCAGTGGATTATAGGTGATAGGCCAAAACCAACCAATCCACCCACACATCCAAGTTATGAATGAATCCCCAAGTTCTAGTAAAATAGGTTTTTAGAGATCTCAAAAAACGAGCAGAGTAAGAACCTTTCCTTTAGAATAGGGTTGGCCTGTAAAACAATTTGAATTAAAAACCAAAAGGGTGATCTGCATATATGAGGATTTCATTCCTGCACATCATATCTCCTGAAACCAAATCTGTGTTCCTGGGATTATGCTATGAGCCCAGAAAAAGGTACAGCTATTTTGAAGAGTTGCAGACAGGTGAGATGTGCATATCTACCCTGTTTCCCTGAAAATAAGACCTAGCTTGATTTTTACATGTGCGCCCAATATACGTGTGCCCCTAATAGATTAGTCAGTGGATGACATTCTCCCAAAATTAGACCTGGTGCCTTTTTTGGTGGCAAAAAAATATAAGACAGGGTCTTATTTTTGAGGAAACATGGTAAGGAGTTACAAATAACCGTTTCCCTTTTGACTTTGGATTGCTGGACAGCCGTATCTCAATCAGTGTAGGGAAGGAAGAGACATATAAGACAGGGTACCTACATGTAGTTCCTGACAGAATCAGGAAGGATGACAACACAACGCTGGCCTTCTTTTAGCTCTTGGGCTGCCTTGACGGCAACAGACATGGCACTACCTGAGCTGCCACCTGTCAAAAGACACAGGAGATTCTCAAAATTCAAGTATATTGGAATACACAGTATTAATAGGAAACAAAAAGGAAAGCGTGTGTGAGGCCAAAGCCTTTTAATTAGTAATTTAAGCACACTCTGACAATTTGTTTAAAGCACTGTAATAGTTTCTTAGAAAACTTCTGTCATAATAAAAATATATTCTTTTAATGGCAGGCACTATTCAATAACATAGGAATAGAATGCCCAGGCCATCTTAGTACAGCATTTGTTTCTCACACTGGCCATGAAGATGCCTCTGAAGTGCTCAAAGTTGGAAGCAGAGCTATCTTCTTCTCCTGCAAATCTTGGACAGCGCTTAGGAAATCTGTGCATTGATAGCTTTTCCATTTGTCAATTAAAAAGGCCACACCACTTGGATCAACACAAATTCTATGCCGATATATTATGACATCCTAGGTCTTGGAAAGACTTTGCTGTGAATGAAGGACAATACCAGCTAAAGAACTGGCAGATGTAGTTTCACATGGCTGTATTATGATAATATGCAAGAGACAGCAAATGCCAGCTCTGCAAACAAGATGAAGAAATAGTTGGAACATCTAGTTAGCTGCTACAAGAAAATCACACAGACTGTAAACAATGGCATGATAGCAAAAATGGTGCATTGGAACATCTGTAAGAAAAATATCATTTGCCTGCAAGCATGAACTAATGGGACCACAAAATAGACAAAGTCATAGAAAGTGGTCTAGGACTTTAGAATTCAAATAGACAAGCACCTGCCACAAAGCACCTCAGACTTAACAAATATAGATGAGAAAAAATAAAAAAAATGTCTGGGTAGGGGATGTGGCAGTACCTGGAGACAGCAGAATAGAAGGGAATTGGAGAATATCACAAACTACAAAGACCTACAAATAGAAGTAGAATGACTGTAGCAAAATAAAGCAAAGGTAGCAGCAATAATAGGCACTTTAGGTGCAATCCAAAAACATCTGGAGCACCACTTGAACACCAAGAGCACTGACAAAATCACCATCAATCTACTGCAAAAGGCAGCTTCACTTGGAAGAGCTTATATCCTGTGATGACACCTTTCTTCTAATATATGAAGTCACGAATATTACTTTTGACTAAATCCTCCTCACTCAAGAAATCTAATGGTGAAAGCAGCATTTTACATACTTTATTATAGCTCTCTGCTTATAAGAACTGCTTTAAGTGTTATGATGCAAATTGGATGATTTGCAGAAGTAGACATCAGTACAATCCATGAGATCCAAATTCATGGTTTGTATTTTTCATAAAAACTGTCAGGTATGGAACTCGAAGCCGCTTCGAGTTCCCCTTGACTGGGGAAGAGAAGCGGGGTATAAATATAAATAAATAAATAAATAAATAAATAAATAAATAAATAAATAATAGTAATAGTAATAATACTATGACCAAAGGAGAATTGTAGTTCTAAAACATCTAATAGGCATTGTCAGCAAAAGGAAATGTAGGTGTTCAAATCTGCAGCCTTTATCCCATTGTCTTGTTCCTAGATTGGTTTTTAATCTACCAATTAGTTGCCTCAAGGAAGGCCGTCATTTCACTGCTTTGCTGTTGCAGCTTTCCAAGACTGCTCTACAATCTATATTCCCTTTTATTTCAGTGAATTTTGAAGAGAGCTTAGTTAATTATGCCCATGTGAAGTCACTGATATTAATGAAAGTTAAACAATGGCACTGTTACTCATTACACTCACTAATTCACTTACACTTTGCATTTTAGTATTCAAAATCTTTCTTTTGTCATCTGCAGACTATAACATATGTCTAATACATTTTTTTTAGATTTGGGCTCAATATTATAGCCAGGTATTTAAACAAATACAGGCTTTTTTCTCATTTAGAGTTCTGGTTTAATTCCACATAGTGTTTATACAGATTGCTGAGGTGGAAAAACAGTGTTTCCTGCTAAAAATAAATAGGTTTTGCTATTTTTATCATTTGTTTATGAAGTTGGTGAAAAATTTTTTTAAAAAATTTTTGTATATGAAAACCATCTGCTGTATGCCCAAATAAATAGGAATGTTCACCAATTCTGACTAACAAAAGAAGCCTTTAATAATTTAGGCATCTCTTGTTAATCTGAACTCAAGGCACATTCCAGATGTTTTAATTTGGATACCCAGGGTTCCAAGTTCATATTATGTCCTTTTCAGGTCAGCAGTTCAGCATGAGTACCATATGTTAAAAATGACCTCTGCTAAAGGTCCTGAGGAGTCCTGCCAGTTAAAATTTGCAGTACTGAGGAAGTTGGAGGAATAATCTGGTCAGTACAACATAGTATTCTAATATTGTTATTGTTTTCTTTCAATGCAAAACAGCAACTAAGATTTGCTGTTAGATGAAATACTAACCACTAAATGACCACAGTAGGGATTGGCAACTGTGTTGCTAAACTATGTGGCTATGAAGTGAAACTTCATCGAAATATGCCCGACTTACAACTTCTGTTCTGCTGAAGTCATTAAGCAAGTCATCACGGTTCTTAAAAGTAATGTCATGTGACTGTGAATTGTGACTTCCTCCCAGATTCCCCATTGACTTTGTTTGTTGAAATGACAAATGGTTCACAAATAATAATCATCTGACTATGGGATGCTGCAACTGTCATAAATGCATGCCAATGGCGAAGCACACTAATCATGATTACGTGACCATGAGGACATTGCGACCATTCTGAATTTGTGGACCGGTTGTAAATTTTCTTTTTCAATACTGTTATAAGTTCACACAGTCACTAAACAGGGCAATTGTTAAGCAGGACTACCTACATTTCTTTGTCCATCTTCTGTATAAATAGCCCACCTTTGAGTTATTGTAGAAGGTTATATTTTTTTTCTTCCAAGAACCTTATGATAGCATGTTATATGATATTTTTTGTCTCTGATAACCTTAATCTAGCTCTGAATGGGAACAAATTGTTATATTTGCTGAAGCAGCATATGATTTTGTATCATTCAGTAATTTTGATTTGGACCCATGGGGCGTTTATTTATTGTTTAATTTGTCACACAGCAGGTCAACCAGATTCTTGTTGGTTGTATACAATCTTCAAGGTTTGGGGGAACTGGTTTCATCCAACATTTGTTTCTGCAGTTCATATTTCCTATAACTAAACATTCATTTACAAAATATAAAAGAATCAACCATCCAGAATCAAAATGTTTCCAAAAATAATATTGTGTCAGTTTCTCATGAGGGAAAAAAAAACACTGAGAGAAAAATCTCTTAGTCCATCCTTTAATCTGAGGTATCTAATGAAATGTGTAGTTTGGCTTTTTCCTTTATCCTCTTGCTGTGCAATAAATGCCTCTAAGCATTTCTTGGCTCTTTCTTATTCTTTATCACAGATAAATCTAATATCAAAGTAACTACATCATTTGGAAAAACTGAAATGAGCCTATATTTTTACTTATGAATGTACAAATTAGTAATAATATTTTCATTTGACAACCAAAATTGCAGGAAACTGGTAAACATTAGAAAACTCCATTAATAGTGGCTGAGAAGGGGAGGCTGAAGTTGATATAAAACACTCAGAAACAATATAAATGTGTCAGAATGGCCAAACCCAACACCTGTTTTTTAATCTTATCACTTTATATATAGAGAGGAATACAGCGGTACCTCAGTACTCATCATTAATTGGTTCCAGGAAATGCAATGAGTACCAAAAATGATGAGTACAAACAACTTTTTCCCATAAGGATTAATGTAGTGAGTCACAAGGCAGCCAACACTGACCAGTTCTAGCTTGTGCCTTGAATACCAAACAATGAGCACCGAGACAAAATGCCTGCATCAAAATGCATTGAGTACCAAAGTATCACTGTGAATAGAATGCTAAATACATTCATTCATTCATTAGTTCGTTCGCTCATTCAGTTTCTGTAGCCTCCCAACTCAACCAACTGACTTATAATTCTAACATTATAAAACAATTAAAACACCAAAACACTTAAAAATTTATAAAATAAATAAGTACAAATAGCAGCCATGAAGATTAATCCACCAATAGTAACCAATAGAAAAGACTATTTGTAGCTCAGGACTGAACTTTGGGGTTCTTGGTATTCTCTGAGCTTGGTTGTTTTCCTGCAGCTGTTTCAGTACCAAATTCAGTAACCAGTGCACTCATTAACTGTTCAGTAATGAAACAGCTGCAAGAAAACAACCAAGCTCAGAGAGCAATAAGGACCCCACAACTAATAGTAATAATGGTGTCCTTAACACATTCCAAGCCCCAGGCCTGGGTACATAGCCAAGTTTTTAAAGCTTTGTGAAAAGCCAATAGAGTAGGGGCTATTCTGATCATGGATTAGAATACATTTCATAAGGCAGGGGCTATAGCATAAAAAGGTGCTTGCTTTGATACCAAGATCTCTTAAAAACTTTTAAACATAGAAGTAGTGCTCAGCTAATCACGTTGCTTAACAGTGATTCCAGGAACTCAGGATAACCCCTTTTAAAAAGACAACATGCACATCAATACATGGAAAATGGTCACTTTATAAATAATCATGCTCCTTTTTCAGAGAGAGTTTTGATAACCTGAGAAAAAACCTCCAAATATGTACACCAGAATGGTTGGAGACACTTGGAGATTCTTTAATTTGCTTCCCTTAAAATGTGTGGATGTAACTTCCATAATTTCATGAATGAGCAAGATTTGAAGCAGATGGCCTAGGACTACACAGTTGTGTTATAATAACAATGCACAGATGGCAAACACTTCTCCCGCAGAGAAATAACCAGCTCCCAGTTCATAGGGAGGTACAGGTAGAATACGATTTTAACTTTGGGACTTTTATATGTATATATATACATGTAGCCCTTAACTTATGACCACAATTGAGCCCAAAATTTTTGTTGCTAAGTGAAACATTTGTTAAGTGAGTTTTGCTTCATTTTGCAACCTTTGCAAGACACAGTTGTGTTACATTAGTAACACAATTGTTAAGTGAATCTGGCTTCCCCATTGACTTTGCTTGTGGCACAAGGAAGTGGCAAAAGGGATCACATGACCCTGGAACAGTGCAACCATCAGAATTACAATTCAGTTGACAAGTGCCTGAATTTTAAGCATGTGTCGGGGGGCGTGGCTGGACTGTCAGTGAGATCGGCTGGGTTTTCACGAACGTCTGTGGAAATCCCCGAAATTCTTCTCTGCTGGTGACCCTTAGGGGTCTAATCCTGTCTCAGAGGGACAGGAGGAAG
>JANHGC010004325.1:79122-90709 GCA_027560395.1 Boaedon fuliginosus | reverse complement strand
GAAATGAGGCAGGGTATAAATCGAAAATAAATAAATAAATAAATAAATAAATAAATAAATAAATAAATAAATAAATATGTCATATTGTTTATTGTTATATGGGTTTTTCTTTTCTTCTTTGATTTATTACTTACTTTTGTTATTGTTGTTGTGAAGTATTTAAGGAGAACATTCTTCCTGCCAGATGTTTGACTCTGAAAAAATCCTGAGTCAATCAAAAAGATAGGAAATTTGGGACAAGAAAAAATTGTAATACAAAAGATTTAAAAAAAAAACACCATTCAGGATTGCAGAGGATTATGCAACATAATTCAAAGCAGTAATACTTAAAATAGCCTGCCTCTCCATTCTGCTGGGAAAAAAAAAAAAACCTCACTAAGCCAAAGAACTTTTTGCCAGTAAGTCAGAGATTCACAACCTGGGAATCAGATTTATACCCCTCAGAAATTCTCGGTATGATGTGACCTCCAAAAGTTCTAGCCAAATTGTAATTTTAGCGCAATCAAAAGAGCACATTAAGCACACAGGGAATAATTATCTTAATTAAATATAATTAATTAAATACAACTAAAACGAACCTAAATTTGACCCAAATGAGATAAAATAAAATTCATAATTTGTTTTGGCTAACCATTTTAGATCTGGCCTCACCTATTTGGGAATGCATTTCTTATTAAACCAAGCTGACACTTGTTGGGGATTTTTTTTGTAACCTTCCTGCATAAAAATATAAAATGTTATGGTCCATCATGCCCATCTGACAATCTATTTGGCTTGAACACCTTGGCAGGGAAGGAGAGATCATTTGTTGCTCTGCCTTAAGCATCACAATAGCCTGCACTCTACATATTCTTGACAATAGAAGCACATTACCATGTTTATAGGATCACAATAGCAAAGTTTTCTCTTTGACTGCTCCCAACTATGCAAAGCATTTACCGAGACACTTTTGTCTGGTTAGAAAAATGTGGAAAAGGGTTCTGAATACTTTTATATATTCTGTACAGCAAGAAGCATAATCTTTTGGTATGAAAGCCAATGTTTGGTCTTTGATTGGCATATAACTTTAGATAATTCATCAGCATTCAAACCAAGCCACTGTCAAGGCCTGCAAAAATTAATTTACTTTAAAAGTAATCTTAGCTTAAAATAGCTAAATTAATTAAATACAATTAGTATGATACTCCTTACATTAAAATAGAAATTGGGAACAGGTTTTGAGTGTTGGGCATGCATCCCTTTGGTTTTGAGAACAGGTGAAGCCATGGAGTCTTAGGTTGAGACTGTACAACAATTAACATATATTATCTTAAGATCCCCCAACCTGGTGCTTCCTAAATCAATTATAATGCCTTGTTTCTCAAATATCATTTATTTTATTTTTAAATCAAATTTATATAGTTACAGTTTCACCAAAGATAACTTTGGGTGGCAAACAAGAATCAATAAGAACAATACATGAATACAAAAATATACAAACCTTATTAATAATTATCATAAAAGTGAAAATCACGGTAGACTGGCATGCTTATTAAGAATTCTGGGAACTTTAATTATAAGAATTTTGGAGAAACCACAGCGGGAAAAATCTATGCTTGGTAATAAATAAAAGTTGAGTATTTTTCCAGTTATTATCCAGTTATCTTTTGTTTTCAATGTGTCCATGCTTCCTTTAATTTATTAAGCAAAAATTCTTCATCAATTAATGCTTGTTAGAACCTACCACTTCTGAAACAGCACATTTCTCTCCTAACACATGTAACATTTGAGATTGAAAAAGGTTTTCAATTGTAATGCTGATGACATGTAAATTATGAGCTATGCTTTCATAAATGTTCTACTTAACAAGAATGTCTAATTCATTTACAGAGGAACATGGATAATCTTTGTTGATCCATGAATTCATGTGGATTAGGTCACAAAAATGACAATATTTAATAATTTGTGTCAAGAGGCAAATGACTATGTGCCTGTTAGCTTTTTCTTCTCTGCCTTGTTTTAATTGAGTGCATTATTAATAGCCTTAGCATATTTGCTTCCATTCTTTAAGCTTTAATACTTGAAACTGATACTTGTTAATTTCTTGCTAATCCCTTTCAAATTTTTACTGGAGCCAATCAGTAATTTCATATTTTAAACAGTAGATTTTTTTTTTCAGTAGTGACATTTTGAATGCCCTTTACTGGTAAATGTCACTAATAGGCCACATAACAAAGATCATTTATTAGGACAAAAAATTATGATGGCCTTTAGGAAAAATGCCTATGATTTAATAGATACATCATTTCTTGTTCCTGTCATAATCCATAAAAGGTAGTCACAATAAGATATCACTGAAAATATAACATATAATTTAAATACTAGTACATTTTATTGGATTTGACAGCATTTCAAAATGTGTGCATACCGATGCAGCTTCATCAGAAAGTATTATCAAATGACAACACAATCCCTTAAAAGGATAATTCTTGTCATTTTTATGTATTTATTAAATTTGTGCACTACTCATCTTACCTTAGTGAATCTGGGTGGTTCACATCATCATAAAAAAACCATATGGACACATGAATAAAAGCATAAATTAAAAGCAGAATTAAAAACAGATTAAAGCTTCCAAGTAAAAATAAAAATCAAGGTACAAAATTCAAAAGGCTTGAAGGTTAATAAGAAAGCAGGAATGTCCTCAGACCACCAGCCATTTCCAGAACTGTATCATAACTTTAAACCTTCATGCTAATTGGCAAAGCCAGGTCCTAAAACTCTTCTGGAAAACCAAAAAAGTGGGGGCTCAGTTTGTCTTTAGGGAAGGGAGAGCAATTGAGAAGGCCCTCTGCCAGTCAAAACTCATTTCTTAAAACATTTTAGAAACTACCAATAGCCTCTTGTCTACCCAATTGCACCAAAACACCTAAAATATCCTAAATCCTAAAACAAAACAGGAGTCTTTTACAATAGACCGTATAAGGATTGTGAAAAGCACTATGTAAAGTAGACAGACAGAAGATTGGCAGAACATATCCATGAAAATGAGAAGCAGGCAGAAGACACAATGTCTTTAAACAATACACTGACAAATTCAAATACAATTTCAGGTGGGAAAGTGTACACGTGTTAGGCCAAATCACCTCCAAAATTCAAGAGAATTCCCAGAGATTAGCACTGACAAATCAGCTATTAATAGACACGTTGTAATAAATCCTATTTATAAACTATTAAAAAAAGGAAACAATGAATGCTAAGAAAAAGAGCAATAGTCCAAGCATATCCTTCTTCATCACATGCCAGATAAAAATATCTGGACAAGCAGGAACTAGACCAGATAAATAAGAACAATAAGGAAGAAACCCCCTGGTTGGTTGGTTGGGGCAAGTATCATACATAAGCAGCAGGTTTTACTTCCCCCTGCACTGGTGATATTATTTAACCTACAGGTAGACCTCGACTTAGACCACAACTGAGCTTGAAATTCCTGCTAAACAAGACATTTGTTAAGTGAATTTGCCCCATTTTACGACCTTTCTTGCCAAACTTGTTAAGTGAATCACTGCGACTGTTAAGTTAGCTAGTAACACAATTGTTAAGTGAATTCTAATTTCCCTGTTGACTTTGCTTGTCAGAAGGTCGCAAAAGGTGATCACATGCCCTTGGGATACTGCAACCATCATAAATACAAGTCAGTTGTCAAGCATCTGAATTTTGATCATGTGACCATGGAGATGATGCAATGGTCATGTGAAAAACACTCAGAAGTCATTTTTCAATGCCATTGTAACTTTGGTCACTAAATGAACTGTTGTAAGTTGAGGACAATCTGTACTACCGTAATAAAAAGTCTGAAAAAAGAAAAGCAGTCTCAGAGAACACCAAGAACCAACAATGTGCATTATGACTTATTTTGGTTATACTTAAGTTCCAACGAAATCCATGTTTCACAGTATGAGTAAATTGAGTCTTATTCTTGTCAAGATTACACATAAGTCAACAGCATTGTCTCATGCTATATTTGGCAAAAATACTTAGATTGCATAATCTACTATATGAGTTAATTTGCCGGTGATAAATTATGCAATACTGTAATAAAAAGCTTAGTTTCAAATATACCAAACACATTCCTTTTTCTCTGTTATGAAACATTAATGCTGTTCCCACTCCACATAATTTCTGTTGAAAAAAAGCTGTAATGTCTTAGTTTTCCTCTGGTGTCCAAATAAGGATTTTTTTTTTTTAATGTTCATGGGATTTCCACAAAAATACTTATCCTGACAATCCACCTTCATGTTTCCTAAACTTTGCTTGCCCCCTTTTGTTAAAAATTGTTAAATACCTTGCTACAGTTGCTTCACTATCAATATTGCCCACTTATGTGAAATACTGGAAAGCATGAAGTCTGAAAGAAGAAAAGCAGAGAACACCAAGAACCAACAATGTATATATTTTAGGGCAGATAAAATGAAGAGCAACTGATAAAATCGAGAAATATCAACACTTATAGAACACTTAAAGCCATGCAAACAAGATCAATGTTTCATGTTTTCTCTAGCAAAGGATGAAGCTCCATTCACTCATGACACAAGATAAGGCTCTTGCTAAAAATTTAAAGTACAGGGAATATATGGAAAATAAATGAGCAGTAATTATATCCTCTTGAATGGAATGCTAGCATTTAAATTGTACATGCTTTGCTAAAGATGACAAAAAGATGAATCCAGAATTAAAGCAGTAAAAATTTTAACAAGCCTGACTCTTCTACCATCAAGTAAGAATTGCAATTACTTGAATTTTGTTACTCAGTTTTTAATGTTCCTGCTGAAAACACCTTGAACATAGCTGAATAAAAATGAATTTTCAGTGCTGAATACAGTCAGGAGATAAAAATCTTAAAAAGCTACAGAAAATCCATCTTTTTCCATTTACAAAGTTTACATGAACTAGTAAACATTTTTCTTGGCTCTTACTCAGTAATGAATAAAATAAATTAAGCCCTGATTGTCTATTGCACCCCTGAGATTACATTAGAATGAGTCTAGCAGGAAAACTCTCAAGCTCAAAAGAAGCTCTTAAGGTACACCTGGGGAGGAATCCTTCAGTGGAAATGGTATTAACAAATAATAGTATATTTGAAAATTCAACTATATATTATAAATTCATGTCTAATTATTAAATTGTAAGGTTGAAATGTAGAAATAATATTTTTTTCTGTAGGTGGTTTTCTCAAAGTATTCATTAAATTCAGTACAGATTTAACTCTAAAAGAAGTTAAAATTAGAATCAAATATATTTTTACCAATCTCACAATTATGGAATAGGTTGCTACATATGATAATAAGGTCCTAGAATTGGGAGAGGTTGAGTGGTACACAAATTTAGTAAAATAATGAGGGGGAGAATGGGGAAGAGGATTTTAAGATATAGCCAATTAACTTGGATTTTATGTCTAAGTTTGTAATCAAGAAATTGATACTTCAAAAAATAGAAAACGTGGACCTGACTTTTCTATTATATCTGCAATAAATTCATAAAATGTTACCAACACATCTGAACTGGAATATTGTTTTAGCAGATCAGCAGTATTTTGTGGCAATGATAAATATTAATTGGCTTATTGGGCTATTCATTTTTTAGGACTGCCTTTTCATTTCTCAAATATTTTTGGATTAAGATGGAGTTCAGACAGAAATATGTCCACGAATCTGGCCTGAATCTGGAGAGTAAATGGTATAGCTGTTAGCCTGTTGTCATTCTCAGTTTTTGCAAAAATAGTGCAATAGTTCTAAGTAGTCTGGTAAGATATTTCAGATGTACTCAGGTAAAAGTGAGGCCCATCACTTAACTAAAGAAAGGCCTGTGTCTTAGCCATCTGTCAGATGAGCAGATTTTCTGAAATATTTCTATGATTGTGACTCTTATATTCCTCTTCTTAACAGCAGAAGCCAGCACAAACCCATAGAAAAAATTCATATCTGTCAAACAAGGCTTGAAAACATGAATCCTTTGGGCTGCTTTCAGTGCCAATAACTACTTTATTATGATAACAAAAATGAACATCTGGGAGTGAAATGTGAAACTTTAACCAGACTTTCTGTTTTGTATAGATAGTCTCTAATCATGAGATAGTTGGCCAGTGGTTCTTTTTAAGGAAATCCATTTCTCAATGTGAAGAAATAGAACACAAAATATCAACAGGGCCACTAAATATTTGCAGATTCTGACAGATAAAATTACTCAGAACCACTTGAAATTGAATTCTGACAGGGTAGAGCCAGTTGCCTAGAAAGAGTTTGATCCTGTAACTGCTGAAGAAGTCAACAACATCTTTCAGACTCTTAACACAGCCATTTCTTCATTAAATTCATGTCAATTCTGGTTGCTACATGTAATTGGATCCAGTGGTTCTGCCTGCCTTGAAAGAGGCAATGAAGACTTTGCCCACCCTCAAGGGTAGGCAAAAGGCCTGTTAAGAAGGTGGTCAAGCTGCAGTTTCAGCAGGAGCTGGTGAAAATTGATTATCTGATCCCTTTTCAGCAGATTGCAAACCAGCATTGAGATAGCATTTATCACTCTTGTTGATGTCCTCTAGCAGAGTTGGGAATGAAATGGTACTACAATCTTACTTTTTTTTAATCACTCAGAAGACTTAAATACCATTAATCATGGCATCTTTTCGGCTTAATTATAGGCATTTTGTGATAGGGAACATTGTGATGATTTTCCTCTTTTCTCCATGTCTTGCTTCCAAGCAGTATAAATGGTGGAAGGGGAATTGATTAAGGCCACAACAGCTGACAGATGAAGGCCTTGACACTTCTTACTCCTTTAACAAATAATTAAAGTTGCTGGATGAGATATCCATCAACTCAGGATCAGCTTTCATTACTATGCTATATATTTTGACCCCTTGCTAACAGAATAATTCCTGGACTGGGAGGCTCTTCTGACAGTCACTCATGCCCTTGTCACCTCTCAATTAGATTACTGTAAGGTGCTCTACATGTGGCTGCCCTTGAAGAGCACTCGGAAGCTCCAGTTGGTCCAGAACGCAGCTGCACAAGTGATAATGGGTGTACCTTTGTACACCCATATAACACCTGTTCTCTGTGAGCTGCACTAGCTCCCAATAGTCTTCTGGGTGCATTTTAAGGTGCTAGTGACAACTTTTAAAGCCTTTCATGGCTAGAAACTGGGTACATAAAAGACCTCTTTCTGCCACCTCATGCATCCCAGTGCCCAGTTAGATTCCACAGAGTCGGCCCGCTATGGGTCCCGTCAGCTAAACAATGTCGGCTGGCGGGTCCCAGAGATAAGCCCTTCTCTGTGGCAGCACCAGCCCTCTGGAACCAGCTACCTGTGGAAATCTGAACTGTTCCCAGTCTGTTGGCCTTCCGCAGAGCCACGGAGAATGCCCTCCTTAAATACTTCACAACAACAACAACAAAAGTAAGTTGGCTCTGTCAGCAGGCGTGGAATTGATGACCCCCTGGAGGACTGATTGTTGTATGACTGGTGGTTTACTGATTGTTGATGTTAATTTTAATTGTATTTTATAATGGTTAATTAATTTTGTATATTGTGTTTTTATCTTGTAAGCCGCCTCAAGTTCCCCTTGATCGGGGAAGAGAGGCAGGGTATAAATCGAATAAATAAATAAAAATAAATAATGCTGTCAAGCTCTTGCCCAGTGATTTAAGACCATAAGAATCAGACTCAAGACCAACATGAATGAAATGGACTTTCTGAATCTGGAAATTTTACATCTCTAGACGTGAATGGGGTGGCTCTCCACCAGATGAATTAGTGCACAATTTGGAGGTCTTCCTAGTCTCTCAGCTTCTGCTCAAAGAACAGGTAATAGTGTACTATACCATAACTACAGTATTGTTATTGTGTGCCAATTGATCCTTTTTCTTGATTAGGAGGTCCTTCTCATAGCCATTCAGGCCTTAGTTATCAGATGTTCAACAGTGGAATGCACTGTATATAGGGCTGCCTTTGAAGACCATTCAGAAACTTCACTGTTCCAGAATGTGGCAGTATCAGCTATTATGGGTAGACCGTGGTGTGCATAGGTTATTATTAAGCTTCTGCATGCAATTCAAGGCATTAGTCATCCCTTACAATGCCCTACATATCAGGGCCTAGTTACTTGAACGATTGTCTTTCTCTCATTGTTTTTGCCCATTCTAGATCATCGGACAGAGGTGGAATGCTCTAGATCTTATCCATTAAATAATGTCCCCTGATGGGAAGCCTGCCTTCTCTCAGAACAGCATGTCCCCAGAGATTCAAAAATTTCTGTCACTTTCTTGTTCTCCAGTAAATAAGTGTGAAAGGTTTTTGTACTATGGATAGTTTTGGGGTCCCTAATATCTTTTCCACTGAGGTAGCCATCTTCCTTTTGTGTTGTCTGATGTTGTTTGCTTCTTTGGTTTTCAACTTGCACATTTCCCAGAACTGTCAGGAAGTTAGGTGGCTTTAGAAATATGGAAAAGAAAGAAACAAAATCAAGTGTACATAGAGCTCTCTCAGGAAATATACTAAATATCTGGAACATCATTAAATACCAGCATAGGGCTCAAGAAAGCAGCCAGTCGTTCTCATGAACCATCTGCCTTTGAGACCAGGTACAGCTTTATCCCTCTAAACAGCATCTCTTCTCTAGGCTGGCATCCTTTTTAATCAGCATCTTTCAAGAAAATCACAATATCTCCTGCTGAGCACCTTCTGCTCAATCTATAAGATTAGCACCTTATTCACTTTAGTACAAGCAAATAAAACCTGCAAAGCTTTCTTTAGTGAAGAACCAGAAAAGGATACTTATAATAATGGGTCAGATTGGGGAAAAAAAGAAGCGAAATCAATTGTTTAACTTGTAGCGTCAAAGTTTAAAAGTACATAATTTACATAATTTTGGAGGTGATTGTAAACTGAGTTGGAAAAGTTTACTCAAATCATTCGCCCTAAGTGACTTGACCTTGTCATAACAGATATCATAGACCAATCCTCAGTTTTAAAGTCTTTAAAAAAACTCTTACCAACACTCATGGGGCAAGCGACTTATATATAAACAAAGAGCAAAACCCACCAGTCCCTTCTAGTATTGATGATGTTACCTAGTTAGGTAATGAAATGTCTGCAAGAAAACAACCAAGCTCAGAGAGCACCTAGGGCTCCCCAGTTTAAAGTTTTTATTTGAAGGACTGCCCAGTCCAGAGCCAGTTTATGGAGAGGAAAAAACTAAAACCAAGAACAAGAGAAGGGTGTTCTTAAGATATAGCTGGGACTGGGCAGCTGAAATTCTACACATTTTTAAACATGCATCAAATGAGAGGCTTCAGTCATGCCTGTAGTCTTGATTTTTGGGGTCACCCCTTTCAGACATTCATCCAGGAAATGAAAGCCAAGGGGTCTTCAAATTGTCATTCATTGCTTGGAAAATGTTCATGTATTGCTGGCCACCAAACTGAGATGTACCATATTTCTGTTTGAATGATAGGTTTTTAAAAAAATGTGTATTTAAACAAAGCCCATGCAACTGTCTTTAGTTTAACATTGCTAGGATTACTTGATTTTTCCTGTACAAGCAATGACTAACAATTTTTTATCCATGTTCAGATTTGTGATTGTTTGGAATCACTTTTACTTTTTTAGTGTCTGCATCACAATTGACAAATTGGTTCACACACCCACTAAGCCATAATGTGTTTTCAAATAGGACCCCCCACTCATTATGGTTTATTACTATTCTGAAGCCAAACCATTTAAATTCATTCAACAAATCTGAGGGGAAAAATCCTATTTTAACATTAGGTTGAAACAGAGCAATTGTTTCCTTATGTATGATTTCCTTTATGAAAAGACATCCTCCTATTTAAAAAAAAACATTTTCAAATGGTGCTGCATTTTGAATTAAGAATGATAGTTCACGGTATCACAGCCTGTAAGTAAATAAGCATTCTGAAGAGAAAAAAAAGAACATCCTCAGGTTCTGATAACTACCTATTGGAACTTCTGTCTTCTGGGTTTATGGTGTGGCAAAGGGCTATTAATGGAATTCAAATCTTGTGTAATATGTTCACTTATCTTGCATGCTGCAGTCCATTGAAAGGAATTTCAGGGTTTTAAATTAAATTGAAAAAAAAAACCCACTCAAGCTAAGCTGCATACATAAGAAATAATAGATAATTAAACCCCAAATCTCTCCCTTGCAGTCTTCCTGGAGATAGACTAATGTGCAGTTTGTTAGGGAAAGAAAGCCATTTAGGGTAACGAGAAAGCCATCCTTAGGCATTAAATTCTCTCAGGGTGGCCCAAGATTTCTACAACAGCTGGACCACATGAAATCTTTTTATGTCATTCCTGGGTGGCCATGAATAGAATTATGCAGAGCAGATAAGGTGGGAAAACAAAGAGTCTTTAAAAAGTAAATGAATATGGTGTCTATAAGCATTTGACTGATATCCATCGATCTACCCACTGCAGTGGTTAAGGCACTAGGCTCGAATTATAAAGCCAGCTGAATTACGTATTGTCAACTCCCCACTTCAGCCTCAACTGGGGTATGGAGAGGAAATCTCTGGTTTCTGGCATTCCCGCTTCTTTGAAATTTTCTCAAAAGTGTCCGGCTGTCACTTTCTGAAAGTGATAACTGCTCTTAATTTTCCCACATTATTTATTTATTTATTTAGATTTATTAGACAAATGCTAAATGCCCCTCCCAGCTTTCTATATCTCTTTTACATCATACCCTGCTAGTTTACTTCAGCAACACTAATTGGATAGAGGTATCTCTTGATGTACTGTCTGAGAAATAAATAACATTCTGATCACAGATAGCATTTAATTGCTGTTAAAAGTAGTAATGAAATAAATTGGGTCCTTGGCAATGAAGGAGGAGCTTATTCAAACTTTAATCTGCGTTAGTTTTCTAAAGCACCCAAGCCTACTGAATTACTCTCTACTTGATTAGGAAAACAAGTATACATATATTTTTCCTAATGGAGAAATGCTAGCTCTTGGGGAAGTTAAACGCTCAAGGAAACAATTCAACAACTTTTATGTCTTATGCTTTTCTTTCCCCAACTACTTCTTTCTGATCAGATTTGCATTTGTTTGTTAGAAAACCACTTTAAACTGCATTTTAACTTGGAAGCATTGTTTACAACACATCTCTCTTAAGATCTTTTATTCTGTGGAGAAAATGTCTTATGAGATGCATTTCAAAAAACATATATCACCTAAGACAAGGCAACTCTAGCATACAGGAAATAAAAACTAGAAGAAAAATGGATCAGGTAAGTTTAACGGTTGAAAAGTTGAAAAACTGAATACCCCTTTCCCCACATTTTCTATTGTTCCAGAGGACTGGCTATGGAAACATGGATTCAAATAGCAGGAACACAAATTCTGATTAAATAGTGAAAAACACTTCCTTGTAATAATCTATCAGAATGGTATATTTTTATTTTTATTTATTTTTATTTTATTTATTACATTTTTATGCCACCTAATTCCCAAAGGACTCTGGGCAGCTTACAACATGGATAGCAATAACACTCAGATGTTATATACTGCTTATCAGAGCTTTACAACA
>JANHGC010004324.1:26233-37502 GCA_027560395.1 Boaedon fuliginosus | reverse complement strand
ATTTTATCTGACAAGAACTGAACAAACTCCTCAGCTCTACCCTGCAAGGGCTCCTCGGCCTCCACTGGTCTCAGGAGGACACGAGTCACCCTAAATTGGGCGGCTGGGCGACAGTCTGTGGACATAATAAGAGCGGCATAGTAAGAGTGCTTTGCCGCTTTTATCGCCACTAAATAGATCTCAATTTGAGCTCCTAATAGTTTTCGGTCAGGTTGCCTTTTGCTATTGACTGATGATGATTATGTCAATGTCAATGGTGTTCGAGTGGTGTTCCAGGTGTTTTGTGATTGCAGCCAAGATACCTGTTGGTACTATCTTTGCTTCCTTTTGCCACAGTTCTCCTCCTCCTCCTCCTCCTCTCCCATAATAAAATTCCAGATAATTTATATGGTTCCTGCCTCCTATTTTTCCAACAGCACAAATGCTTTGAAGTGGATTGGATGAAGAGACTGAAAGGGAACCACAGTTCCAGTTTCTAGTGCAACTTCTTAATGGCTACACCAAACTGGCTTTGTTGTACCAGAATATTGTAAGGAGAAATCAGTGCAAAGTTCTTCAGAACAAACAGGCACTGACTAGTTTCAAAATCTGTGTTCATAAACCACATGAGTATAACCAGTTAAAATCTTTTAACAGAAGCATGATATGAAACTTTATTTTTTGCTTAATGTAAACTATAGGAACTAAAGTGCCAGATTACAGCATATTTTGCTGTTAATGTAACCAGGCATTTTCACAGCTAGTAATTATTCATATTATTTCACATTTAGGTCAACCAACATTGCAAAGACTGCAGTTCAGATAAAAGTCTGTTCCTATGTTATATACAATGAAATATGTATGGTAACTGTCCAGCTGCACATATTTAAATTTGAGAAGTAATTTTTGAAGCTAACATGTTATGGATACCTCTAAGCAAATGCTTCCACTTTTCCTTAGAGATGGGTCATAAATGCAAAATCCCAAGGCTGTCACCATCTTAGAATGCTTTGAAACAGAAATAAACAGCAAATTATAGGTCAGCTGAAATACCAGGCAATCAAGATGTCAAATGTCAAAGGTTCATTTAAATTCTTGTATAAATTCACCAATGTTTCTATAATAAACAATAGATTTGTGCGATTATAGGAAAGGGATTTCTACTAAGATACCAATGCACTTATCCACTGAAAGAGAACAGAAAAAAATAACTCACAGCAAGTTGGGCAGCAAACAAATTTAATATATAACAATATTTTTCATAGACTTGTACATGCCATAGAAAAAAAACTTCAGTTGTTTTCTATATGGAAACAAACATTTATCCCTTGAAAGAAAGAAACAAGCAGAATCAAGCTACTGTACATTCTGCTATTTCAGATTCAACACAACAATAAATTATATCACTTTTAAATGTATAAAGAATGGTATAACAATGCTAACAGATCATACTTCAGCATTAATAGAATAGAATATTCTTTATTGGCCACATGTGACTGGACACACAAGGAATTTGTCTCCAGTACATACAAACAACAAAGTAGTAAGTCATAGATCATAAATTATAGGATACAATCATAAATCATAAGATACAAACAACAATGATAATCATAAGATTTTAGGAGATAAAATAGGAGAAGGTAGTAGGAAAAATGAGAAGATGAGAAAGATGAGAAGATGAGGATGATAGCAATACAGTCCAACTATGTAAGTAAATATCTTTAGGTGTAAGATTATTCTGGGGTAATGAGGTGTTTAACAGAGTGATAGCACTGGAGGAGGGGGAGAAACTATCTTCGGATGTAATTGTTTGGGCATGCAGTTCCCTATAAGAGCATCCTGAGGGGACAAGTTGAAGCAGTTTATGTTCAGCATGTGAGGGGGTTTGTAAATGTTTTCTCATTCCTCTTTCTGGCTTGTGCAGTATGCAGGTTTTCAGTGGAAGGCAGGTTGGTTACAATTGTTTTTTTCTGCAGTCCTAACTATCCACTGAAGTCTGTACCTGTCCTGTTTGGTTGCTGTGCCAAATGAGACATAGATATAGGTACAAATAGCAGACTCAATCATTATTCTGTAAAACTGTATTAGCAGATGCTGATCTTAAGTACTCCACAACGACAATGCCATGGATCTGTGTAGCAGTGCTAACACACGGTGAGCCATTCCTAGGCAACAAATGTCATTCTGACATTCCGTTACCATAAAAGGATATAAGACTATTTAAAAAGAAATACTTGGAATGCTGCGGTAGAATTTAAGAAATTTGTGCTGACTAAATTTAGACATGAATTTGCAATATAGGGAGGGAAGGAGGGAGGGAGGAAGGAAGGAAGACACTGATGTAGAGAATCATAACACTAGTCACATACATTTTTAATACATGTTCATATTATGTAAAACTCTTCTTTCATTAACAACCCTATTTTATATTAGCATTTATACTTTGGATGATTGAGTTGATGTTCAGTGAGCCCAGAATGTCCTACAATATCCATTTTCCTCATTTTTAAATAAATGTCTGTCTCTCTGTCTGTACATTCAACTAATTTAGAGAACTACACATCTATGAGTAAAAAAAAAATATGAATTTAAACAGGAAGAAGAAAAACACTCATGATGTTTATTTTCAGTTTATAATATTTCTACTAAAACTTAGGGCTGAACTTTGTCATAACATAACTGTCAGTCAAAAGAAATAAGGAGCCAAGATAGAGTTCAAAAGCATTATTAGTTTATTTTGTGCTATCTACACACAAGAATTTGATCTACTAATGGTCAAGGCAAATTGACACCAGAGAAGAGTCAACAGACTTCAAGGAGGGCTGGACTTAGGTCTCTTACGGGGAGTGTATAAGGACTCCAAACTGATGATGCATGTGACCCCACCCACAGACTCAGCCTGGTCATTTATTACAATAACATGCTTCTATAACATTTTATAATAGTATTTGGTAATATTTTTTCATTTGTATGGCTAAATTTCCTAAGAGTGATCCTACATGGCTGTATATCTATATCTATAAAAGAGGTGTGTGTGTGTGTGTGTGTCCTCAATAGGCTCTTCCGTGCCTGCACCAATCTTCCCCAAACTTGACACGCAGATCACTTACCCTCTGGACACAAGCACTGTGGGGGGTCACACATGCCCCCCATGCCTCTGAGCCCCCTAAAAATACAGCTGAACTGCCCCCTCCTCCTACCTACACTGACCGGCAAACCACAAAAAATTCCTCTGGCACTCCACAAGGGACTCCAGAGAGCAGCTATATGCAGCCCCTCTCTGTACTGCACATGTCCTTCAAGCCTTCCCACGTCCTCCCGGCACAACAGGATGGCAGTGATTCCCTGGCTGCGGCTACCCACCGCACCCTGCCCAGGTAACTGGCAGCGGAGAGGCAGGGAGGACACAGCAGGAGCCTCGTGGCCATCCTGCCTCAGCAGCACCATGCCATAGAATTACCTGGCAACACCGGGCAAACAGCTAGTATAAGAATAAAAATGAAGTTGCTTCAGAGACAATTAAGAAAGATAGTCCCAAGATACATGCTTATGTCTGCAAGAACGTAATTATATATAACACTGGCAAAAAGGGATTGTACCGACAATACCTGATTAATATTGGGTACCTGGGAATCCATATATCCAATATTATAATTTGAATATTTTATAAATTGATTTTTAATTCTTTTTTAATTAAATATTTAATCAATTAGATTTAGATTTAAATTATTTCAGTTGAAGAATGATATATATTTAAATGTTCATTTTTTTAATACATAGAATTTGCTACTAATAATAATGAAGAGGTTTTTTCTGTAACACTGTGGGCTTTACTGATTGGCTAAAAACCAATTGAGGTAAAATAATTTAATTTTTCACAGATAGTGCTACAAGATTCAGTTTATTTGATTAGGAAGAACATTTAAACATGTTAAAAATTATATGTCTTAACTACTTGTAGATGTAGAAGTACAACACTAAGCCTCTAAAGTTGCCCCTTGCTTTATACTGTATGTATTCAAAATAATCAGGAGAAATTTGATTTATTGTCAGGAGCTGTCAATGTTCCCACCTGTTTACAACAGTAAGAAAATGGGATTCATTACTCTATGCTATCTTTTTAGTTGGTTTAAACAGACAAACAATCTATTGAACCAAGTTGCTTTACAAGGGCAATTCATTGTCAGACTTAGAGCCATTTCACCACAACAATGGGTTTATTTCCTCCTGTCTTCAGCTTTAAAATTCTCAAGAATGTATTCCTGTAGTCTCTCTCTCTCCCATTTACCAAGTAATTATAGTTTTTAAAAGCACTTGGTCTGCTTTACTTCTCCTTAATGACTACCAATAGCCGGTGTCTTCCATATAATAAATCACTGATCCCAATGACTTTGCTTCTTGGTGATACGTTTTATGGTTAAAAGAGATGGCAAAAAACAGATGGGGAAAACAGATGGTTATATTGAAAGGAAAGATGGTGATAAAAATGTGAAAAAAGTAGAGGTAAAACAATGATAGCACTACATCGTCGTCTTTTTTGGAAAGGAATAGGTGGTACAATGATACATGCTTGATATTAAGTTTAATGTGAGATGTCTATCTAGTATGATTTTTAAGCAGGGAAATAATAAAAATCTGCCATCTTGTAAAACAGTAAGTTGCTATTGTATTTATATTTGAAGTTTTATCTAATTCTTTTCAGAAATTTTTAAAATGTGTATACAAACGGTAATTAGTATATGGAAAATAGAAATTGTTGCACAAAAGAGTTTACAACTTCCATCCCATCCAAGAAAGACTTTATGTTGAGGAATGATTTAATAAGTACACCTTATATGATATAGCAGTTGCAAATGCAGCTGTACAAAATAAGATTTTACTACAGGTCAGACAGAGCACTCAGAAAAATATCTGCTTCTCTCTTAGTGTCTAAACTAGAATGTATGGCAAAAAACAAACAAACAAACAAACCCCAGGATATAAGGGAATAATGGGTAAAACATCTTGTCATAGTAGTAGAGCTCCAGCTATCAGTTATAGAACTCCAAAGATGGTAGAGATAGATAGAAACCTCTATAATTCTTTGCTGCTGCCTGACAGTTACCAGGAATTTTGCAGCCCACATGCAGTTGCAAAAGGTTTTTATGGTTTTCAACAAATATACTGTGGAGTTGCTGGGGATCTTATTGTCTCCCTCGGTTTCTTTCATATTGTTTTCAATTACACATCCTTCCATCCCAGATTGTTGGGGACAATATGCTGACTCTGTAAACCGCTTAGAGAGGGGTTAAAGCACTGTAAAGCGAGATATAAGTCTATGTGCTACTGCTATTACTATCCAAATTCTTGTGTCTATCTCTAATTAAGGATATTAGCTCCAAGGCCACTTCTCAGGCATTATTTAAAAGATTTAATTTAATTTAATTTAAAAGATTTAATTTGTCTTCTGAGGAGGTTCATTTCAGTTCCAATGAAACCCTTGCAAGCTGGCTGTGCCTTATTTGTAATGCTGGTGGGGCACTTAAAAGCTGCTATTGTTTATGAAGCAGCCCTGTGTAAGTAATTTCCTTAAGTAGGAGATCTATGGCATGTAGGTTAAAGGTCCTGCTAGCCTGTGACCCAGAAACAAGAAATGCTCATCTTTTGTCTGTACATAAAGTTTGACCACTTCAACTCTTTTTGAATATCATTCATGTATCTCTGTCTTGACAGCTTTGAGCATCTCAGTCATAACATTTCATTATAAGAAACCCTCACAGAGGCTGTTACATCTTTCAAGATGCAGTTGTGAAGAAATAAATGTCATGTTTAGCTTAGCAGTTTCTGGGGGAAATGATATGCTGATTAATTTTGACAGGAGCCC
Organism: Boaedon fuliginosus; assembly: GCA_027560395.1. NCBI lineage: Eukaryota > Metazoa > Chordata > Lepidosauria > Squamata > Lamprophiidae > Boaedon > Boaedon fuliginosus. The sequence continues at coordinate 31,660 of JANHGC010004324.1, read as the reverse complement.
CAACGGTTTTAAGTAATCAAGCAGTAGTCCAGTCCATTCTCTGATCACACGTTTCTTTGAAAAACATACAAAAAATAAAGTGGAAGAAAAAAGTGTGGTATATTATACTGGAGAAGATAATTTAAAAGAAGCAATAATGATTTGAGAAATAGTAGGGGGACAGTGTAAAATTACATTCAAGACTTGCTAGCTGTCATCTAGAAAATGAATACAAGGGAAGGCCTCTGCACTAACCATTGAAAAGGACTCTCACTTTTACTAGGGAAGTAGCCTATTGGCCTCTCTATAGATTTAGTATTCTTTGAAATTTCAAACACACTATTATTTTTCAATAGAATAATAACTACTTTCTGTACTTTCTACTTTTGGAATTCAGAGTAATTGTATGTTTACTTGAAAGAAAGGCCTATAATCTATATCTATAAAAGAGAAGTGTGACTTCATAGGTTTGTGAGTATGTCCTCAATAGGCTCTTCCTTGCCAGCACCAATCTGGCCCAAACTTGGCATACACATACCATACCCTCTGGGAACAAACACTGGCGGGGTGTCACACACTCCACTGGGGGTCTTTGCCCCCTAAAAATAGTGGCAAAGGGCCAGCCCCCAGGACTTTCCTAAATACTTCCTTAACCTCTTTTAAAGGTTACATACATCACAAGGTGCCCCAGAGAGCTGCAGCAGTCCCATAAAAAATTACCCGGGCAATGCCCGGTCATCAGCTAGCATAAAATAGTATTTAGTTCTACATATATTTAAATCTTTATCTTTTAAGCTGACAGTGTGACACCAAAAGGGTTTTTTGAGGAGTGGAAAATTCACGCTCCATCAAGTTTTTTGGGTATAGCTTGGACATACAGAAGATTGTTTCCTGAAAGTATAGAGGGAATCTGTATTTGCAGAATGCTTATTAGATGTCATCCATTTCCATCTTGTTCACATGTCAACTCTTCCTTGCTGACAGTAAGCCAAAATCTAAGCTAAAAATTCATAATTTGGAACTCCCGTTCTTGTTATTCTGAAAGCAAATGGTTTGGTCTAAAATTTAGAAGACAATTTAGTTCCTTGATCAAATAACAATTATAAATGTAAAGCAAGGAAAGACAAAATGATATTTTCATATTCAAGTAAAATTCAAATAGTAATTAAGATAAGAAATAAAAAAAGTAATGATTTTTTTCAATTTTTATTACAATTATATCTCCTGGATCCTCTGGAGAAAGACAAACTTCAAAACAAAAAACACAAAACAGACATATACATTATCTGTATACACCTTCTTTGTTTATGTTTATTCCCTGCCTGTTATTATATATATGTTTGACAAAATAAATAAATAAAATAAATAACAGTACATAGTATTTTACCACATTGGGAAAACAAGTCATTCACAATGCAAATATTTCCCCTCTGTCATTTAAAGTTTCCTTATACTTTAAATTTTTTTCTGGGTCTTATTAAGACAGATCAGGGCTTTCATTGTGGATAGCCAATTGGGTATTTTATCGTAGAGTTTTCACTTCAACTTTTCCCATCTTGTCAGCAACGCCCTTCTAAAATGATGCCTTTGAAAATATCCATGCATTGTTTTTGCCATACCAAATAAATGAATGCCATCCATGCAGTAGGTCATATCCTTCTATGGTTAAGACTCTTTTATCTTTCAAAATCAGCCAGTCTCTTATCCATGTGAGGGCTGCAACCTGGTAACAAAGTTCCCAGTCTGGCAGTCCCAATCCTCCTCTCTTTGTGGCTTCTTGTAGCATTATTTTCCTAATCCTTGGTTTCTTATTTAACCAAACAAATTTCAGAAGCAGACTATCAAGTTCTCTAAAAAAAATATTGTTTGAAATAGAAAGAGGAATTTGGGTAGGATAGTCAACTTTATTACTGCAATCCTTCCTAGGAGTGACAACTGCAAATTCTTCCAGTTATTCAAATTAGTCTTTACTTATTGTATTAGTTTCATATAATTATCTTCTTTGAGTGATGAGCATCTTGACGTTAGCCATATTCCAAAGTACTTAACTTTTTAAATTATCTGTATATCCATTTTCTCCTTTAGCTCACTGTTTTGTTTGTATGTCATATTTTTTGTTAAATTCTTTGTTTTCTCTTTGCTGATTTTCAGGCCTGCTACTTTTCCAAATTGTTCTTTTTCTGCCAGCAATTCCCATCCTGAACCAATTGGTTCTTCCAAAATAAACACCAGATCATCTGCAAATGCCTGGATTTTGTATTGTTCTCTCTTAATTTTTAAGCCCTTTATTCTGGGTTCCTCCAGATTTGTATTAGTAAGGTTTCTAATGTCAAAATAAAAAGTAAGGGGGAAACTGGGCATCCATGTCTTGTTCCTTTTTTTATAATAAATTTATTTGACTGTTCCCCATTTATTATGACCTCCATGGTTTGTTTACTGTAAATTGCTCTAATTGTATTCAATTTTTTCTCCGAATCGCATAGTTTCCATTTCTTTTGTCATGTATTGCCAATTAACATTGTTGAACACTTTTGGGGCATCTAGGAACATCAACGCTACTTGCTTCTCTCTTTTTTTATAAAGTTTTTTAGTATTTTCCAAAACAAAAATGAACATATCTTACGTCCAAACAGAGTTGGTTGGGTTACAATCATATTCCATTCAATCATTAGCCATATTTGTTCATTAAAATCATTACATTTCATCCTAATAACTATATATCCAAAGGTCCCCTAAATTCATATTACTTTCCATACAAAAAAGAAAAAGGATATATTGCATCATTAAAACCACTTGTTTGGGGAAATTCATCAATTTAGATGTAACATACATATTTCTATTTTATTATTTCTCTGTGCATTCATTAAGTTCTATCAACCATTATCCTTTATTTAAAATCATCTCCATAATGGATATCTTTATTATAGTCTCAAATTTTAAAATTAATGTACGCCTTCCAGACCTCAAACATTCTCAATAGATTAAAAAAATTTAAAATTTAAATATTATACATAGTAATCCCGTCTCAATTCATTAGTTTTATTTTATTTAAAAAGAAAAACAACAACAAAAAAAATAAGTAACTATAGTATATATTTAACTGATTAAGACCCTAATATATCTTCATTTCTCACAAGTATTTTAAAATTGTAAAACACCAAATATGAATCAGTTAAAAAAAGATATCTAGCTCGCCTGACCCACAAATTTAATTTCTCCCAATTCCCCCCCCCCCACTTATCCTTAGAAAATCCCTTTTTGTCAACTCCCCTTAAAATCTACTTAATACATACTGTAAGGCTAACTCTCAATTAATGTAATATCACTTATCCCTCATCTCTTCTCTTCTTTGAGAAATCCGTTTCTCTCAAGGTTCACGTTTGCTTTCTAGTCTGTCTCTGAGGCCAGACGCTTCTATTTTCTTTATCTTCCTTTGCCAACATTTTTGATGATCTCTGCTTTATTTTACCACTGGAGTCAGAATTATCAAATTGAGGGTCCATTTCTCTTGTTTCTCTTGCTCCTTCTTCCCTGGACTCATGTCGAAGATTTTATGTTCCTTTATCTTTTCAATTGGTCGTGTGCCATTTTCCTTTCCCCCTCTCTGCCTTCCGCTGCCTGTTCCTCCTTCTCCTCCGTCTCCTCCTGAGTCTCTTGGGCTAGTTGTTCCATCTGGCCACCCGGCATCTCCATTTTCTCTCCCGAATCTAGCTCCTTATTGATTATATACAAAATTTTGCATCCCAACTCACAGATAGAATCCATTGTATTCATCATTGTTTCACAGTGTTCCCTCATGGCTGCAAAGCACGCCCCAGATCTTGCAGTATCCATTTTATAAATTAATCCAGTCTATTAGCAATAAGTTAAAATCAAGCACCTGTCACGTCACACGTCTGAGCCCCACACTCAACTCTGCCTCCAGTCCTGGAACCACAGGATAAATATCAAAGTTTTCTTGAGTTCTATGTTAATCTTGAAATTAATTACGCTAATACTCCATTCTTGCAAGCTTCTATTTAAATGTTTATTATGGGGTTTAGCTCAATAAAAAAAATTTCTCACCCAATCACAAAACTTTGTTTAGATCTTCACTTCATCCTCCTGTTCTCTCTTCTTCCAGTAAGGTCCCAGTTTAATGGCATCCATGTTGGGCACCGCCCTACCAGTCCTCGGCTTTAGGGATAAGGCCAAGGCAGGGAGAGGATATGTGGATCCCCTCTACCCACCTGGTAACTCCCCCTCACTTCACCTCCCCATTTTGCAAGAGGCTGACTTGGCCACACCCACCATGGCCATGCCCACCCAGCAACCGGGCAGAGAAACGGTTGCTGGAATTTTTGAAACCCACCCCTGATACAGAGGAGGAGGAGAGAGAGAGAGAGAGAGAGAGAGAGAGAGAGAGAGAGAGAGAGAGAGAGAGAGAGAGAGAGAGATAACTGAATTTTGTGAAATGTACAAAACGCTAAAAGTATCTCATCAGTTATTTATATTTTCCTATGAAGTTTAACCAGCAGACCAAGTGTCGAACGACAAACTTCATTGTTACAGACATGATGGAGTATGCTTACCTTGAGAGAAAAAGAATAAAAGAAATATTTTATGTTTTTAAAGATTCAAATATAATTGGGTTCAAAAGTCAGTAAAAGTTATATTGATTCAGGTTTACTCTACATTTTATTAATTATTATGTAGATTCAATTGCATAAATTCCTACTTTTACCAACTTTTTATTACATTCTGGATTTGTCATTCTTCATTAGATCACAATGATACTTGCATGGTTAATTCCTTTGAATATAAAACCAAAACCTGATGTATCAGTCAACTCCCTACTTAACAATGGTTTTGGACATTACATGGAACATATTACTATGCAGATAAATTGTTTTAAGATTATGCTGACTCCTTTGACTTTGTATTAGAAGTATAAGTATTAAATTCATTCATTCATTCATTCATTCATTCATTCATTCATTCATTCATTCATTCAGTTAGTTAGTTAGTTAGTTTATAAGCCCCCTCTCTTCTCCAGTCAAGGGAACTCGAGGCAGCTTACAACATAGTTAAAAATATAATAAAATAAGAACACCATAAAAGCGTTAAAATAACTATAAAACTCGAAACTATTAACCACAATCATACAGCACACATACAATCATTCTTAAAGGGAGTCATCAATTCCATGCCCTCTGACAAAGCCAGGACTTCATGGCTCTGCGGAAGGCCAACAGATTTGGGGTGGTTCGGATCTCCACGGGGAGCTGGTTCCAGAGGGCCGTTGCTGCTACAGAGAAGCCTTAGACCGGGGATGGCATTGCTTAGCTGATGGGACCTGTAGGAGGCCAACTCTATGAGATCTAGATTTCTGTAACACTGTCAACTTACTACTAAGTCTGTATTACTATTACTCTTCTCACCCTTCCTAGTTCCTATCTCTTCTCACTT
>JANHGC010004323.1:100116-111696 GCA_027560395.1 Boaedon fuliginosus | reverse complement strand
GCTTATCAGAGCTTTACAACACTCCCCAAGCAGTTACAGAGTCAGCTTATTGCCCCCAACATTCTGGGTCCTCATTTTATCGACCTTAGAAAGCATGGAAGGCTGAGTCAACCTTGAGCCTGCGGATTCGATCTGACAACCAGCTGAACAAGTCAACAGAGACTGCAGTGCTGCATTTAACCACTGTGCCACTGAGGCCTTGAGAGAGCGGCGATGTGGGAGGGGGTGGCGGGGGGTTAGGAAGCCCCACAAATGGCTGTGGCCCACCGAGCACACACCATCCACCATAACTACTGGCCTCCTTGAGCTCCCCTTGCCCGGGGAAGAGAGGCAGGGTATAAATCTAATAAATAAAATAAAACAGCTGCTTTCCACCGAACTCAAAGCAGGGGAGTAGCAGCAGCACCAATGTGCAAATCTGCTGCTGCTGATGGCTCTAGTGGACAGGGTGTGACACTGCTGTGTGGAGGCCAACTGAAGAAAGGCTGTCGAAAACTGAGGACGAGGAGAGATGGTGGCAGTGGGGGAAGGGTGGGTGGCAAGTTGAGTGACTATGTGGGTCAGCATGAGAGGAGGGGGTGGGAGGGGGAAAGACAATGAAGACCAGCAGAAGAAGGAGGAGGAGGCAAGAAGGGTGTGAGAGTGAGGGTCAAGAATAGGAGGACAAGGAGCAGCAGGAGGGAAGAAGAGGGGAGGGAGGGGCAATAAAACTATGAAGAGCAGGAGGAAGAGGAGAAGGGAAGAAGATGAGGGAGAAGGGGAAAGGACACCAAGAAGAGGAGAAGGGAAGAAAAGGAGGAAGAAGAGGAGGAGGGGGAGAAGGAAGTGGGGAAAGAAGACAATGAAGAAGACAAGAAGGAGCAAAGAAGAGGTGGAAGAAGGGGAGGGGCATGAAAACAATGAACAGGTGGAGGAGGAGGGAAGAAGGAAGAAGAGCAACAGGAGGAGGGAAAACCACAGGATTAACAGGAAGGGGAAGAGGAGAAAGAAGAGAGGAGAAGGAGGGGAAAGAACATTATGAAGAGGAGGAGGGGGATGAAGATGAAGAAGAAGAAGGGGTGAAGACAAAGAGGAACATGGGTGGCATCTGGTCTTCCACACAGCAGAGCATACCAGCACAAACATACTTCTTCTTTTACAGAACACCCCCCACCCCCGAGCAAGGCTGAGTCATCAGCTAGTCTTCTGCAGAAGGTAAAAGTTACTATTCTTGATATAACTGCAATCTTAATATTTTCAAACCTACAGAACAACACTCATGCAAATTGCAAAGCACCAATTGTTCACAAATGCTATTTTTAAGGTAGAAGAAAAAGCTATAGATTGTAAATAGGACCAGAAGCAGGGATAAGATGTACCAGTCTCTTCACTATCTGCTGATCTTCCGCTTGTTTACTTCTTTTCTGAATCCTGATCCCAATGGAACTTGTGATTAGATTGGTCCTATCACTTTTTTTGCCATCCAATCATGTGCACACACATTATTTGTGTGTACACACACCTCCTCAGAGAGCGAGAATTCAGCTCTAGTAGGATACAAATAGGCCTGTAGTAATCAAAACCCCAAGAGTCTATGCTTTTCTTTCAAGCACAGACCATTAGAGTATCAGACTAGTATCAGATCTGATTTGTATCCTCTATTCAGTAGTGTATGCTGACTGGGCCAAATAACAGCTTTATGCTTAGCCTACCTCATAGGTTTGTTGTAAGGCTAAAACAGTGGTGAAGACCACATATACCACTTTGAACTCCTTGGAAGAAAAGTAAATAAATGAAACTAAATGAAGACAATTAGTGTTCCCCGAAGAAAAACAATAAATAAATGAAATAAAATAAAGACAATTAGTGCTCCCTCGGGGTCATGGTTTTCTTATTCAAGGCTTCAAATTGCCTTTCTGTTTTCTCGTGTGAAAGTCTGAGCATTCTCAGGTAAAAGAAGAAATTGGAAGCGAACATTTATAAAACAGGTTTTACAATTTACTTGAAGCAGGTTTTAAAATTGCATGGGAACCGACAATTGAAAAAAATGATATGGAATAACTTCTTAGGATGAAAAAACTATTTAAGCTTCATACATATGAAAAGACCCCATGAATCTGAGCAGTTTATAATCGTGTTACCAATTTGTATCTAGAAAGGAATCTCCCCCATGCTGAGAAAAGTTACAGCAAATATATCTGAATAAACCAGAAGTGTGGGGTTTTTTTGACAGAGAGGAAATTTATTACACAATTACAAAAAAAATAGCCAATGTCACATTGGATACTGGCTGTGGAAAAATCTTTAGTGCATAATAGGACTTCAGAGCTATTTTGGCAATGACAACTCCACACACAATCAGTAAAATATGAAATCCATCTGCTGCATTTTTAACATCCTTTTTTATACTATTTTCCTGCCTGACCGTTAAATTCTATTAATGTGCCAAGATGCGATTATTTTTAATGCCTTTGATAGGAACTATTCAGTAATCCCAAAAACACTGCTTGGATTGTTTACAGATACAAAGTAGGAGCTTGTACATTACTGAAGAATTAGCAATGTTAGAGTAAATAATGCATCTTATTATTATTGTTATTAAAACCAGAAGATTTTCTGATGCAGATGTCCTGGTTATTATTTAACAATAATGTAACTAAATGTTTTTTTTTATCTTCGTGGTGTTGTTTCTGTTGCAAAATGACACAGCCACAAAAAGCTCTGCAGTGGGGAAAATGTTTGGGTGCAGAAACCCCCTCAATTCAGGCCCCACTATTTCCAGTTCAAAAGGTCAAGTAACACCTGGTCACTTTTTTGATTATACTGAGCTAAGAACATCTGTAAGAACTTCTCCCCTCATACAGGAAATTTCTTTAGAGATAAACTGGCTAAAGTATCTGCTTGGGAGAGAAAAGTTCACCAGGTGAGAAAGATTGTCTTCCACTCAGGTCACAGATGTTCTTGGAATTATTTTGGCCATCTAGTGGCCATTAGCAGATTCATCAATATACTTAGTAAAATAGATGCAATGAATGCAAAAAATAAAATAAAATAAAATAAAATAAGCAGATGCATCCATAGGGAGGATTGAAGGGAGGGTGAGGGCTGGATAACGAAAGCGATATTGTCTGTTGCAATCCAACTTCTGTCCTTTTGTTACATGTGTTGTGATGTGACATAAGAAAGGGTGGAATCACACTGCTTTAGTCATTCTGATAAAAAAACCCGTTGATTCTACAGATATCTCTAGTAATAAGGGTCCATTTTGTTCTGTCTTCAATCAACGTCTATCTAGCATCTATGTTCCCAAAGGTGCTTTTTCAAGAGGCAACTGGACTTTCTTGTTTTTTTTTAAGATGTTTCACTTCTCATCCAAGAAGCTTCTTTAGCTCTGACTGGATGGGGTCTTCTAGCATCAATGTTGAATAAGCAGTCTGATGAGAGTGATAAAACTCAGTCCAAACTTTTTTTTAAAGATGTGCTGCCTTTAGACTTCTACCGTAGATGGTAACAATCCAATTGATTTAAGCTGGTGTCACACTTTCTGTGGAGTAGTCATTTGTGGGAAGACATAATTGCAATATTTATTTTTGTTTAACAAATCCATAGTTTTAAAACTGATAGCAATCCTGTGCAAATGTTATCAACTCTAGTTTCAGTCAAATTCCGTTTCTCTGACAAATGTCTGGTTTAGATGATTCCCGAAGATTTTAGACAAAATTATCAAGGACAATAGCCATGGTGACCTAATGGATTCGAGCAATTGTCTTCAGGTCCTGCTTGTGAGTTTTTTTAAGGCTTCTGTGGGGCTTCTGCATAGATCCTACGTTAGGTTGCTCTGGTTTGATTGGAAGAACTCTAGCAGATCAATAAGATTGAATGTGATTCCTGTCCTAAGCAACTACATGGCACTGGCTTTGTCTAGATGGAAATTGATGTCCTTTTCAATCCATCTTCTGCAACCAATCAAAGCTTTGGGAGAATGTTTCCCCAGTCTAGAAAGTGATCAACTGTTTTACATTTTTAATTAAGTTTAATATTAAAATCAAATTCAGTTGTTTTACTCCAGTCCACTTTTTGGAGCAAAGAGTTCCCCCCAAAACCCCCCTTAAACATAGAAGAATTGGGCACTTCTAATATCTAGATTTGTTTTACTATGATGATCTTGATTTAAAAAATATTTAACGACTTGTATGAAAAATGCCTATTTAGTACTATTTCAGATGAACAAATGTCTATCCCTCCTATTTTGCTTTTATTCAATTTTGGGAAGCAAGAATTTGCCAAAATCTACAAATTTTAATGATATAGCTTGCGAAGATTGTTTTTCAAAAGACTTATAGGTAGTTCAAAAATATAGGACTTTTTATTAAATAGCATTCCTCCAGTCTATGTGTCTGAATCAGGACTGTCTGCAGGGTATGGTCAAAAAAGTCAGAATGGCAGCTGCAATGGGACAATCAAACCTCTTTGTGTCACCATAAAAACAAGCCGAGTTTCACTTACACGATTGTGCTGCCCTCTTGACCCTTTTCTCTTTCATTTCTTAATCTGGATTGATCCTTGTATTTCTGTTTTAGGCCTGCAGTGGGAGTTGTCCCACTTCTACAGTCATAATCACCCAAGTCTGCTATTCTCATTCCACAGATTTACATAAGTCCAAAGGGGGAAGCCCTGTGTAAATATAGTTCAGCTTTGATCCTGACCCTGCCAGGACTTGGAAATACCAAGACTACATTTTCTTGTGATGCATCAAGACATTTAATGCATCATAGGATGATGATGTGGTAATCCTCAGAAGCAACTCATGCAACTTGCCCTAAGTCAGATATCCCTGTTCTGTGATACCCATTGCTTTTTCATCTGAAATTCTGCTGTAACACTAAAGCCAGTTTTAATCAAAGGCATTACTCAATTTTAGATTTGCTTTGATGGCATTCTTTCCCTGGGGCATGCATAAACAACATACATATTTTGCTGGCATTAATGCTGAAGTATTGTTTAAATTAATTATTATGCCAGGGGTTCCTATGCTAAGCTAACAGAAGTAAAGTTTTCATTCCATATAGCTACTCTGACTCTGGAAAAGCCCAAATGGAGAGTTGGACAGAAGAAATCTGATTGGAGAAGAAATTCTTCAAAACTGGGTTTGGGCTTTGGTTCTGTAATCTGTGTAAGGATTCTTTCTTTCTTTCTTTGTTTAGGGTTAAAACAAGGGGAAAAAACAAGCTTAGAGAGCACCAAGGATCCTTCATAGAATTCATGGAAATATACAAATTACTATACGCAATTATTTGTGTTTTCAAAAGGTTCTTAGGTTGTCTAAATGACTTCAGTGTTTGGATGCAGTTACAACATAGATTCTGACACTTTCTGACAACGTAGAAAGGATGATCAGCCCCAAAATACAGAGTAAAGTGGGGTGGGGTTGCTTTCCCCCCCCCCCTAAACTGCTATTCTCCTTTGGATCTGTTGTCTGAGACCTTTAGAAGTCATACCCATTCAAAGACTTGGCCTGGATGTTTTAGGGCTCCTCTGAAATTTTTCTCTCCATGAAGACCTGAAGACACATCTGCAGGGCTGGCTCTTCATTTGATAGTTTCACAACTTGGTGGTAGAACCAGAAGACGCTTGAATATTTTGCACACAAATAAATACAAAATGTACACAAATTTGCTGCTGGAACTTTTGAAACCTATTAGGTGTTAAAGAACTGCAAGGAATTCCTCTTTGGCATCCAATGACCTCCATGGCATCCCTGGCAACATGGAAACCAATGGCATCCATGTTGCAAGAGGATGCCAAAAACGATCTTTTCTGTACCATGCAGGATTTAGAATTCCAAAGTTTGAGCATTTGTCCATCTTTTACCATTACTTGCTTATCATTTAGGGTTTGAAATGGTATGTTTATATCCAATTAATTTTTTTACTTTATTTGATTTTATGATTTCACCCTCTTTTTTATGAATTCACTTTGAGATTGTAATCCTCCATGGGATCCTCTGGAAAATGGCTGGACTCTAACTATAGTGTTATAAACCGGGGTGTCAAACTCACGTCATCACCTCATCATGTGATGTATTGTGATTTCCACCCCCTTTGTTAAACCAGGGTGGGCGTGGCCAGAGCGTGACGCATCCAGCCTGCAGGCTGCAAGCTTGACACCCCTATTATAAACGAACAAACCAGCAGTTGTTCCATTCATACTAGATGTACCTTGACCGTATATTTTACAAAGCACACAAATTATTTATGGAGTAATCATGAGGATATTTGTAGCTACGACATATTCATCACTGAAGTTAGAGATCTTTGTGCTGAATGCAGCTCTGCCTAGTTTTTAGGTACTTACCAAGTCTGATTATTGAAGCGTTTAAAGCCAAGGAAAAGAATGCAACCTCTGGCAATGATTGAAAAATATACAGATTTTACAATCAGCAAGGAAAGAAGAAAGTACAGTAATTAGATACTGTTGGGAACACTTGTAGACCTTGAGAACAACCTTGAGAGATGGGTGAAAAGATACTGCCAAGGGAACGGTCCGATAAGAGGGATCCTCCCTAAGTTATTGGGCTGTAAAGGAGATGGCAGGAGAATTGTACTTTGAGACTTGCAAGACTGATGCCAGCTTTCCCAGATAGACCAGACAGGAAACATGACCAAATGAGCTAATTCTACTTTATTGTAAAAGTACATTAACATAATCTCACCTGACCGTTCTCAGGCAGAATCTCTTTGCACTGTCTTAATAAAAGTCATTTCCACATACAATTACAATATCAGTCTTCCTGGCATCCTTTAGACAAAAGTGCAGCTCCTAGTATTTCCACCCCACTTTCCTGCAGTTTCAAGAGACTTGCAGGTTTCCAGGTGGGAAAGGTTTATGCATTCTTAAACAGAGAGCAAAGAAACAGCTTGATTACAAAACTTCCACTGAGAAAGACCAGCTAAGATGTAATATAAAATACAACTTTGGATAAGAGCAGTGGAATAGAAACTGGTTCTTGACATTATGCAGATAGCTATGCCACAACCTGTACCATTTCATCATGGCACACAGTAACTGAGAATAGCATTACTGAAGCCAGAGGGCAGTGGAAGCGTAAAACAGGTTTAGCATGTGAAGTTTGGCTGCCAAATCTTCAGTGAACAATTAACAGAAAACAGCAATCAAGATAAAGAGGATGGAAAAATTCTTGCAATATGAAAATGTATGATACAAGAGTTGCTCAATGTATCAGATAATACTTCTGAAATATTAAAGGATACATGTCAGCAAATACATTATGTTCGAATCAATTGTCAAACTTCTGCTAATGATTACCATGTTTCTATACCTATAGTTTAGTGCAATAAAATTAACCAATGTAAATGAACACAGTCTTTGCCAATGCTATTCACTTTTCCTACAAATATACATATTTATAAAAGAAATTTACCTCCATGCACTTTTACCATGTATTGTGTACTCAGCGGAGCATCAAGGATTTGGAGTTTAGGACAAATACTCAGGACCCTGTGGCCAATGAGAATGGCAGATGATCAGACCCATAGTCCTGGCTGATATAGAGATGCCATAGCATATGCATACCTTCTCCTTCACCTTCTCCTCCTTCTCCTTCTCCTTCTCCTTCTCCTCCATCTCCTTCTCATCATCCCCGTCCTCCTCCTCCTCCTCTTTCTCCCCCTCCTCATCCTTCTCCTCCTCTTCTTCCTCTTCTTCCTCCCCCCATCTCCCTCAGTTAATAAAAGGAACAGCTTGTGGAGCATGTGCATAATTATTGATGCTTGTTTTATCATTTTAATTTAAGATTAGAATAAATATTAATATTAAACATCATACATAGTGTAAATATTGTCTTTATAAAATAAATGTTTATCAGTATTACAAATTTAAATATAGTAAATAAAAATAGTTAATATTATTGTAATAAGAATGTTCTGTTATTAAAGAATATTCTTATTTAAGAATAACATAGGGTGAGGACAGAAGTCTGGTGCTATGCCACTTCATTTTCATCTTTTCATGGAAGGGAGGTTGGGGGGGGTGCAGTCAGTTATGTAAATGGAGATGAGAGGGTCAAATCTTAGAATTTGGGGAGACAAATCAACTTCTTTGTTGGTGACTGACATTTTCCCCCTTTAAAAGAACAGTGTGAGTGTCGAGCCCTGCCCAAGGCTCACCAAACCTGGGGGGAGAGTAATTGTGGTGATGGCGGCTCACCAGCAGGGGCCCGATGTCTGCTGGTGCCCAGTGGCCAGGGCAATCGCCGCCGAACCCAAGTAGTGGAGGCTACATATGGGGCAGTGGCCCACTGGTGGTGGCCCAACATTGGGTGGTGTCACACTCCCAGGACGATCCCCACCAAATCAACACAACCGAGCTGACCAGCAGTCTTCCAGTGGCTAAATTTGCTCAGCTCAACACTGCTGGCCACCGGCTCGTGGTTACCAGTGAGCATGGCAGCTGGATAGACATGGGGTGGGGCTAAGAGACTTTAAAAAGCACTGCTTGAGATAGAAGGCATGGAGGAGGAGGAGCTGACACCAGAGATTTCAGAGGACATTCCCCAGACAGCTACAAAGCCAAAGGCACACACAGCCAGTGGATAACCATGCTGCCTCAGGGGTTGGACAGGGGCTGGGACCATCAGGGGAGTTTTGGCATAGTTCCCTGGTTACTGGGGCTTCTGGCCCACCTGTGCCAACTTCCCCTTGCATTGGGGCACTGTTGAATGAATGGCGGGAGAGATGCTTGATGGGGGATGAGGATGGGGAGTGGAGCTATTCAATTACCCCTGGTAGCAGTACCATGGACATACTGCAGGAGCAGTTCGGGGAGGCCAGTTTCAGAGACGCTCCATCCTGGCAACTGTGGGAGATGGGAGCAGAGCGGACAGCGGTGTGGCAAGGAAGGAGGTTGGGACCCCCAGCGGAGACCTGGTTCCATTTGACTAGCCTGAACCTGCGCTTAAACCAGACGTCCAGCTGCTCCTGCGAGGTGGCATGACTGGAACCCTGGGAACAGGGGCCCTCTCTGGCTGATCTCATGCAGCAGCTGGAATGTTCCATGGAGGGGCCCTGCATAGCTGGGTCCCATGGACAGGAGCACCATCCAGGGGCCCAACAGTCATCAAATTGGACGCCTGGTTATGAGAGTTCCATTCAAGGGGGGAAGTGGGCCTCGGGCCCCAGAAACCCATGAAGAGCTTGACGCTGACAGGTGGAGCACGACCCTGCTCCAACATCCTGGGACTTACCAAGCAACCCAGTTGCCCATTGCTATGTTGTTTCCGTTGTAACCAACTGGACCACTGGGAAGCAGAGTGCATGGTGCCAGAACCACAGTCGCCAAAACCAAAACCACAGCCACAAGGCAGCATCCCATGACAGGATGCCCACGACAAACCCCAGAAAAGTACCAGGGTGTGACCCAGGTTGTACCCATGAACAACCAACAAGAGGGCCCCCAGGAAGGGGGATTGATGGTGATAATGGCCCAGAGGACCTGATGGTAACCCACCCAATCCATCCATTCATCATCCCTGTCATCATCAGAAATTCCCCAAACAGGCCAAGGGGAGAGATATGGTGGCTTGATTGATTCTGGGTGTACCTGGTGTCTCATAAGCCAGGCTGTGGTTAGGGATGCAGGTGCTGAAAATGCCCAAACCCATCATATTTGAGCAAGTAGATAGTTCAGTGTTTGGGTGGCACCAGCTACCCACATTACACAGCCAGTGAAATTGGAAATGGGACAGTATTTGGAACTGATTAGATTCGTTATTGTAACAATGATGATCAAGTCCCTGATATTGGGCTTGGCATGGCTGGATAAGTGGGGACCCACAATATGGTGGGAGAGGAGTTTAGGAAGCTGAGATTAGCAACTGGACCCGACCCACCGATACATGAGCAAGTACAGCCCAGAAGGGGAGGCCTGGGAGAGGTCAACCTTCCCACAGGTCTAAGCAGACATGGCAGAGGTGTTTTGTGAAGCAGAATGTGAGATCCTACCTCCTCACTGCCCTGCTGAATGTGCCATCAAACTGATACACAGAGTGAAACTACCCAAGCCGAGGATGTACTCGAGGACACCAAAGGAGATGGGGGAGTTACGGAGGTACATCAATAAGAATTTGGCTAGGGCTTTTATCCAACCAGAGCAATCATGTGTGGCAGTGCCTGTATTGTTCAGAAAGAAGAAGGATGAAACTCTACGCTTATGTGTTGATTTCTGGGGACTTAACAGGGTTTGTGTAGAACATCCATACCCCCTGCCCCTGATGAAGGACATGCTGACAACCTTGGCAAAGGGCCAGTTTTTCACCAAACTAGATCTATGGGAGGCCTGCTACCAAGTCCATATTAGGCCAGGGATGAGTGGAAGACAACCTTCAACTGTTGTTCAATGTTCAACTGTTGTTCAGACTACAGGGATCCCGAGCTGTGTTCATGCAGCTCATCAATGAGGTGCTGCATGAGCACCTGTATGAGGGGATCCTTGTTTATCTAGACTATATCCTAATCTATACCACCAACATGGAGGAGTACAGCCGATTGATGTGGCAGGTGCTATGGAAACTGTTAGCAGCTAAGTTGTATGTGAAACATCTTAAGGGCTCGCCATACCTGGGGGGGAATTGCAGTGGTGACATCTCACAGGCATCTGCCCAGCGTCCCCTGGTGCCAAATGGCTGGGGCAATTGCCACCAAATCCAAGCAGTGAAGGGTATGTACTGGGCTGCGGCCCATCAATGGCACCCCAACATTGGACGGCATCACGTTTCCAGGACAATCCCTGCTGAATCTGCACAGCCTAGCTGACTAGCAGTCTTCTGCAGAAGCCGGATTTGCTCAGCCTAACACTGCCAGCCACTGGATGGTAGTTACTAGTGGGTGTGGCATCTGGATAGACATGGGGTTGTGCCAAGAGACTGAAAAAGTGCTGGGAGGCAGACACTCTCAATGCTGACTATACAGGGGATTGCCTACTTGTCATGTTCTGAGGCTACGGCCTGTTTGAATCATAGCTGGAATTAAAGCTGGATTCTGCTGCAATTGGGTGCATGTCCAGGCTCCATTTGTTCAAACCAGGTTTGGCCATGACAGGCTGAGAGTGAGTGAGGGAGGGTTACATTGCTGCAGTATATATTTTAATATTAAAAAAGAAAAGTATCACATATATCTCCCATTCCTCATTGAATTAGATCTGATAATTGAGTACTTCTTCTAGAAGAGTCAAGAAAAAAGTTTAGAGGGAATTACTTGGCATTAGATAAAACCATTAAGTTCAAGGTTTCATATTATTTCCCTCATTGCCTCAGCTTTATATGTGCTAAAATCTGCTCAGGTGATTTATTTTATTTATTTATTATTTATTTGGATTTATACCCCGCCTCTCTTCCCTAGTCAAGGGGAACCCGTTGCAAAATTACAATCTCAGTTGCAAAATTACCCCATCCTCCACAGGGATGGGTTTCTCCTGGTTCACTGGTTACCCGCTTTGTGGATGTGGTTCTCGATCGGCTGTCAAAAGCGCGCTGCGCGGGATCGCCTTCAAAATCTTTGTGGTATTCTGAAAACACTCTGATCCAAC
>JANHGC010004323.1:25925-48180 GCA_027560395.1 Boaedon fuliginosus | reverse complement strand
CCCCGTATTCCTTCAAACATTGAACAGGACAGTTGTGTGGAACATTCCTCCAACAGTGTTTCTCAACCTCATCAACATTAAGATGTGTGGGCTTCAAGTCCCAGAATTCCCAGGTAGCTTCTGGAAACACTGATCCAATGGGAGATAGTGACCAAATAATTTCATTCATTTCTAGCTTTAAACTCTATTTTATTCTACTGCACAGAAGCAGAAACTTATGGATTCAACACAGATTAAGACAATTTCAGTTCCAAAATGTATGTGTGTGAGATAGAGAGAGGGGGGAGGGGAGGAGGCGAGGGAGGGAGAGGAAGAGGGAGAGAGAATGTGAATGTATGTCAAAGATTAATCCAACAAGCAGGTATGATTATTGCTGCACTATCAGCCAATTATGACGGGCTTCAAAAGATAAGCAGTTTTGGACTTTGGAGTAGACAACACAGGAAACCCCAAAGTTGTAAAGAAATTGGAAAAAAATATACATATTGGAAGAAAGCAATAGCAAGCCAGAGCTGAATACATATAAGTATTTTTTTCTCTAATTACAGCATTAAAATTCCATTATGGAAAATTACCTGAAGACCCAGCTCCAGAGAGACTTTTAGAAGGGTAATATCTGGCAAACTGTCCATAAGCGTTGCTATTTTAAAAGCATCTTGGGCAAGCTTGAAAATGTGAGATGAGGAGTGGATATTTTTCTGAATAGATTCTAACACTGTTTCAAGCCTTCGAACATCACCTGCAAGAACAGCAAAAACAAGACGAAATGAATAAACTGTGAACACTACTTTTATAGCATGAAAACAAGTGAAGATACTGTAATGTATATTTTATGTACTTATTTCAGAGATTCTGCATATAGTGTATTACTGGTAAATAAGATAGCTCACTATGTGCAGCTAGTGGATCCAGTCCGGAAAAGGGAAATGAAATTAGTAACGAGCGAATCATGTGTATGAATAAAAAAGGCAACTAATAGATCTTTTTAAAAAGATATTTACAAATAGATATAAAAGCTTAAATAACCTAGATTTATATTTTCAGTTTCTAAAGATATACCTATATAAATCTTGTGATATATGGTGGAGGGGTTATAGATAACTATGGCAAAAGGCTTCTTAACTCATTTGTTAAAATAAGGTTCAGTGAAAACATCTTCAGTGAAGACTTTTCATTTTACAAAGGATACAGTATACCTAACTGTACTGCAGTGGATCAGTGTCTGCACTACATACAGGTTCATTATCATTAGCAAATAAGAGGTAAATTTAAGGCTAAACTTTAAACGAATCAAAAGCTTTCTTCATTCATAAGGTCAATGCACCTTAATCAAATTTCTTGTATAGCCTCTGCAGACGAGAATTCTGAGGGTATATACAAGAGATACTTTAATGTAAAGAAATTAATATCAAAAATGGAAGGAATGGAGAAATTAATAATGTGCTAAGTAGACAGATTTAATTACTGCCTCACAGCCTCGGAGATACTAGTGCAGAGAACTAGCCTGTTTGCTTTTAACTACTTATCTGTGATTGATCATCTATGCCAGGGCTGTCAAACTCATGGCCCGAGGGCTGGATGCCTCACATGCTGCCCACGGCCACGGCCAGTTTGGTGAGGGGGGAAAAGTTGTGATATGTCACATGACACCGCTATGATGACATGAATTTGATACCCCTGATCTATGCACTCAAACATATCTCTCTTTGAGGGAGATGGAATATTCAAAAATGTGAAAAATAAATGAAAATACATTCTACCCTGCATAGTAGTTAGTAGTATTTAGGAATTTCCTAATCTGAACCTTGGGTTGGAATCTTCTTCCACCCTAACAGACTGAGAAGGAGTGAATTTTGCCAACTAACAAGGATAACACTCCTTCGCAGTCTGTTAGGGTGGAAGAATGAAAGCTGTGTCTTACAATAATGAAAAAGAAACAGTATGGTCAAGAAAGATGGACATACTTTTATATGAAATGTGGTGAGCGAACGTGGATTGCATTTAGTTGTACAAAATACTGTTCCAGTGTTGCCTGATAAATACTAAAATAACTCAAATCAGAGAGAAGAGTTTTTCTTTCTGGTTAGCTAATATACCATTTCCATATTTTAAGGATTCCATTTTCCATATCCTAAAAGTGATCCCTGGAGATGTTCACAGTAGCAATCCTAGTTTACAAGGGAGGCATTGTCAGTCGTTCTGTTCAACACATATATTGGTAGAAAATTGATGCTATTAAGGAGGTTAAATATGACTGATCCATCACTGAAAACTTAGACTAAATACATGTTTTCTGAAGCATCCTTTGAATGATTTCCACAACCTTGGTAAGAACACTGTAAGAAAACCAACTGCCAAATAAAATACATTGCTTTTAGGCATGTGTTTGGCTTTTAGGTTGCCATATCTGCTGATGTTGGTCTTAAATAAGTATACTTTTTTAAGAATTCACATGTCAGCCTAAACTATGATTACAGGGATTTCCAAATTATAGAAGCAACCATCCCAAAGGCTCTTCATGTGTTCCTATCAGATGATATGTGGGTATGTGACTCTTACAGTTGGGAGTCTGAGTTAGATTAAAACTGAGTGGGCTCATATAAGGGAATTGATTTTTTTAAATAGCCCATACCCAAGTCGTGAAGCAATTAATTATAAGCAACAATAAATGATGAGCAAAAAGAGAGAGAGAGAGACAGAGAGTTGATAGCCATGAAATAAATGGAGGTGTGTAACCCTATAACCAATCTTATTCGTTAATCCAACTGACTAATTTCAACTTGCTGAATTTTTTAATTACTATTCTAAGGCAGCCCCATTTAGAACACTTTACAAAACTCCAAAAATGGATTGTAACTAAGGCAGGTGTTACCACAGTAAGATCTAACACCTTTAGGATAGAACAGATTTGGTACTGAAAAGACTGAACAAAAATTATTCAGGGCTGAATTAAGAATACATTCAAACTGCAAATCTGAATTTTCTAGGGAAAAGTAATCTCATTCAAGATGGTTATGTTTCTATTCTGAGCTACCTTTGTACTGACCAAGCACCCTGCCATCTTGTTTTGATAAGCTGTGCTGCTTTTTAGTAGAAAAAAGAAATGGTTTCCTCAACATGTCAATCTATGTCTCTAACGATGCCTTCCTTCAGCTTTGATTGTTTTTTAATGGAATGGAATAATGGAATTTGATTGTTTTATGATTGTTTTACTATATACTGCCCAGAGTTGTTATAAAGTTTGGCAGTCTTATACATTTCTAAAGCAAACAACCTGTCAAAAAACTATGTTCCTTTTGTTTTAAATACATATGGTCCGGCTTGGATGTTATGCAAACTCTCACAACTTTCTTTCCCTTGTCAGAAACATCTACTTTTTGCCAAGTGTATCTCTTGTCCTGAGTTTATTCCAACCAACTATGGCACTTATTTTCAGCTCTGTGACCTGGGAAGAGGCAACTGAAGCCAGGAGCTACTCATCCTGGTTTAAGGAAACAAGGCAATTATATCAATTACATACTGCCCTATATGGTTGAAACATGATAAAATGTGGCTAAACACATATGAAACCTTCTAATCTCTCTGGGGATGCAACAGAAGAAGGGGGAAGCTGACAAACTGAACATTGTTCACACAAAATTTGTTACACTGATCAACTAAACATAATTTAAATTTTAGTAAAGTAAAATTTCAGATTGTACATTGTCAGGATTGTACCTTTGGCTGCTGTTAGCATTGTTGATGCTAACTCACACTGCTGAGATTCAATGTGACTCAGAGTGAACCAACGGGGATACCGGTTTGGAACAACTGATGCTATGTGATGAGGGCGAGACATATCTCCTGTCGGAGCTGTTGATTCCAATACTAGTAACCTGCAAGTAAAAAATATAGACTCTTACTGATCATGCAAACTTGTAGCCTAGTTGGTCACAAGTACAATTTTCCTTCTACAGAAACTCAACATCCAAAGGCCATAGTTTGACCATTTTGGCTTTTTAAAAAAATTACCACAGTTAAAATAGCATAGTATCTCCTGATATATAGGAAGGGAAAAGTGAGCATTTAATGGTTATTCTTAGGCCAACAAATAATTATTATTATGGAGCATCAAAGTACAACATTTATTTTTCCTCTACAACTAATCAATTCATTCACTTTAGACAGAAAAACCTTGAACCTCAATCAATCTGATTTTCCTTAACATGAACATAAACAAGTGCCACACCAGGGAAACTGTAGAATTGTAGTACAGTTGGTCATTAGTTCAGTTACCATTCACAGTTACAATGGAACTGAAAGAGGAGACCTAGAACTACTCCTCAAAGTTGTGTCCATTGCGGCATCCTCATGTTATAAGTCGAGGACTACATGCATCAGTTGAGAGTTGGGCTTCTTTGGAACATGAACAGGACAATATTCCAAAAAAGCCCTGTTCTGAAAGGGCACAAATTTGGCAACACAACGCTAGCTACTATTTTGGACATGTGACCAACCTTGCCTCCTCTCCAACCTATGTATGAAGACAGACTGTTCAACATTCTTCCATTGGCATGTGATGTGGGAGGGAACGAAGTTGGAGGGGTTCTCTAATCTCTGCTTAATGTGCCCTATATCTAATAAGGATCACCAACGGAGACATCAACTTTTATACTACAATTTTTTTCTGCTAACTCAAGGGCAAATGGCCATGAGGAAGAACCCCTTACTGAGCAAGCTGCACAACAGCCCAACCAAATAATCCCTAAAACTGCCCCCATCCACACCGACAGGCAAGTCACCAGAATATAAACTGACAGCAAACAGCACTCCTTACTAATATTGATGACATTACCTAGTTTGAGTATGAAACGTCTGCAAGAAAACAACCAAACTCAGAGTGCACCGACTCCTCATTTCAATCCTGAGCTACATATGTTCTCCTTTATTAGTACACAGTATATGTTAAACTCAATGTAACCATAATGTTAGGTCTTTATACAATAAATCCTCTGGATTATTTTGTTTCCCCTGTGTTTCCTATTCATATTTCGCACTAAGAAAAGGTGATAATTATCAAAACAAACACACACACATGCATGCTTAAGGTATGTAAAGGTAAACTTACTTCTAAATGGGATTATTATTAGAGATTTGGAATGTGAATTATTTTCTTAATAATTAATGATGTATTGACCCAGTTCCGTATTTCTATTTTTCTGTACAGATTTGACATTTGTAACCAGATTCTCTGCATTATTTTTTTAAAAGCAAGTATCACTGAATATAATGGGGTTCATTCCCAATGAAATGTGCATAAGATTGCAACCTGTAAAGATTGACATGCTTACTGTATGGGAGTGTCTGTTTACAATATTTATTTATTTATTATTTATTAATTACACTTTTATGCCGCCCAAATCCCGAAGGACTCTCGGTGGCTTACAACAGCGATAGCAATAGCACTCAGATTTTATACACTGCTTATAAGAGCTTTACAACACCCCCCAAGCAGTTACAAAGCCAGCATCTTGCCCCCAAACTATCTGAGTCCTCATTTCACCAACCTTTAGAAGGATTGAAGGCTGAGTCAACCTTGAGCCTGATGGATTTTGATCTGACAACCTGATGAACAAGGCAGCAGGGACTGCAGTGTTGCATTTAATCACTGCGCCACTGAGGCTCTTAGTATCTATCTTACTATATCTTATAGCAGTGATGGCTAACCTTTTTGGTGCCGAGTGCCCAAAGTGCATGCCCGCAACCCCAAAATACAATGTGAGTGCCCCATGCATGCGCCCCCACATCTGCGTGTGTCCCCTGTGCATGCGCCTACCCCCCCTCACCCAATTTTGGCTTCCAGGTTGGTTCAAGAGGCCTCTCAGGCCCAAAACAGGGTGTAGGGGCCCACGTGCATGTGCACGAACCCGCAAAATGCAATGTGAGTGCCCCCAGCACATGTGCTCTACCCCCCTAGGCATGCATGGTGGAGACCTGAAAACCAGCTGACTGGCGGAGGCGCACGCATATGCGCAGTGGAGCTGGGCTGGGACAATGGCTGGCATGCCCGCAGAGAGGGGCTCTGCGTGCCACCTGTGGCACGCGTGTCATAGGTTCGCCATCACGGTCTTATAGTATGCTGATAATTATTCCTACACATTATTTATTACAAAAATAGTATATCAGCCTGAAGCTTTGTTTTCTTTTTCAACTGGTAAAACGTATAACATGTGTTGGTACCTGAATGCAGAAACTCTGATTTTCACGTCTAAGTTCATTTGTAAATTATTATTTGAGAGAAGCAAAGTCATTTATTATTTTTGTATTTTATAAACGATCAGATAAAATATTTTTAGTAAGTTACATACTATGTGTTTAAAATGTCATTCTGGTTTTCTAAAACTGAAATTGCATGTGTTTATATATTTTTTTAAAAATTCACAAATCAATGCATTAGCTTCTATCTCAGACTTTTCCCTGCAAATGGTGCAGCCCCTCTGCAATAATATGCACTGAGCATCCAGATTTTCAGAGGCATGGGTGGACAATATCTATATAAAACCACCTCACAGTATGCAGATCTCAATAACGTTTGCATTCCACCATAGCTATTATTAGAGATATCAATCCCAACAATTGCACTGGAACTTTAACAGCTATTTAGTCAAAAGAGCTGAGATGCCAAACAATATTGTCCTATTAAACAAATGCTGGTATAAAATCTCAAAATACAGACTCTTGTAAGAGAGCAAGCAGCCATTCACTTCCTTTATTTTACTTGCAGAGGCAAGTCTATCAAAAATAATTCCATGCAAGATAAGAATAAATAAATAAATACGAGGACAAGCCTACTTTCAAACGGTGGTTTAAAGAGACACTACAGCTGTACTGAAATAGTTGCTTTTTGCTGATAAGTTATTTCTATCCCTCCTACAGGGCTATTATTAGAAGAGACTACACTGTAATCTACTTGAATGAAAATAGGATGGTGGATTTTTTTTATTTTTTTTTTGCACATGAGCTTCTTACCATGATGATTCAGAGCAGCTTCAGCATTCGAAAGGTCAAAAGTGATGACACAGGGCACTTCCACACAACCAACCTCCCCATTGCTCAAGTTCTCCGATTTCACAATGAAAATTCAAAAAGGCTTGACTGGTTTTTCCCCTCCTATTTAATATCACTAATACACCACAAGAGCAGGCATGTTTACTTTGTGAACTGTGAGATGAGCAGCATATAAATTAGATAAAACATGGATGGATGGATGGATGGATGGATGGATGGATGGATGGATGGATGGATGGATGGATGGATGGATGGATGGATGGACGGGCTGGCTGACAGGCAGACAAACTACAAGAATCACTGAGAACTGCTGGCCTATCTGAGCTTATCCTTTCTGGCAGGGTGAATTAAAAAAAAGCCCAGCCTACTACCAGAGTTTCACACTGGAACAGTAATTCTTTCCTTCCTTGTAGTTTTGAACCTTTATATTGCAGGCATTTCTGATGTTCCTCAGGGTGGCAAATTACCAGATGCCTTATTCTGTCTCTGCATTTCTTCTACCAGCCCTGACTTCCTGACACAGAGCTGAGACACTAGGAGTGAGAAGCTGGGACAAGTGCAGCAGCCTTGCCAATGACTGTCCTGCCAACATTAGCTCACACAATCACGCTGCTTCTGCAAGTGACCCACAATGCCTAAAAGCAGAAGTACTGTACCATGTTTGAAACAACTCTCATAAATGTAGCTGGAAGAAACTGGGAAAAGGGAGATCAGCAAGTATTGAGCAAAAAAAGTCAGCTAATCAGCAGCACCATTCACATTAAACTTGTCTCTACAACTTTATCTGGAAGAACCCATTGAAAATCAGCTAGAAAAGGAACTTACAAGCCTTTTGTGTTTGTTTGGGAAGGTTATGACTGTTATTCATATTGATCTCTCCATCTGACAATGGAACTTTTACAGTAATTCAGGCAACAGATTTTGAAAAATAGCCACAACATTTCAATGGAGCCAAGCCTCTCCATTCTGAAATTATCAGAGGAACTATGGAAGACCTTTCTCCCATCTAGTCAATCCAGATATCTTTCTTATTGAATTTCATCATATAAAATCATTTATGTAGCATGGTAGCTTAAACACCAAAGTATGATTTGTGTAGTCCTGAGTCGGCATTTCAGTTCTGGTAGCCCTTCCAAATTTGGCAAAGCTCTTTGTGATGGCAGTAGAGAACAAGATCTTTTCTGTGGTAGGAGCCTTTTCCAGTCTGATGTGTTGAACTGTACTTTCCATAAACCTGCTGGGTGAAGATCAAAGGGAAGTGAACTTCAAACCATCCAGACATTACCAGGTTGGGAAGGCTGCACTAAATAGCCTAAATAGACAGACACTCTCCAAAAAATCAATATTCCTCATATAGCTTAATCCACCCAGTAACAAAAGTTTTCAGAGCAAGATTATGTTCTTGATCTCTCTCCCTCTACCTCTCTGCACATGCATGCAAAGAGAACACTTTGTATTCTAGCTTCAGAACATCTGTTACTGGATGGAAATATACAAAATGAGAAGCAAGCAATAAAAGACAAAATAATTATGCACAGGGAAAAAACATGAATATGCAAAAGCAGCGATCTCAACACTGTGCTTAAGAATTCAACTCTTACAAATCCAAAATGTCTGGAAGAGATAAGTGTGGCACTAAAAATATAGCAGTGTGGGAGCCAGGCAAGTCTCCTTTGGGAGGAGAAATTCCATCAACCACTTTGACAATCAGAAAAATTGAAAACTGATATTATCTGAAAAGAAGCTCCCATATAAGTTGGAAGACAAGAAAAGATCTCACTGCATGAAAATCTAACCAACTGCTCTTTTGTCTTTTCCTCTCTCTCTCTCTCTTTTAGTTTTGGGCGAATGATAATTTTATCTAATCTTACCCATGCAGAAGAAAAAATTGGACATAAGGTTATAGCTGTTAATTGGACAATTTTATATACTAGGACTGTGCAAAACATTCAAATGGGTGGGGGAGACTTCACTAATTATATGAGTCTGGAGCAGTACACCCTTCAAGGCATTAAAGCAACTGCTTTAATTTTGTGTGTACATGCATAAACTTTCCTACAGAGACTGCCAATGAAGCCAAGTAGCTGTGCATTTGCCATGAAAAGGCTTCTAGAGGACAGGACAGTTTCAGTGCTTTAAAATGCTTGTCACAGCCTGTCTGTACCACTGACATCAGATAACATTCCTATGTCTCTTTTCAGTTGGAATTAAAACTTAAATTTGGTAGATTTATGCTACCTCAAAGTTTTTGAGAGCTATATGCAAACTCTAAAAGAACGCAGAAAGCCGTACAGGTAGTTCTCAATTTGGAGCCATAATTGAATCTGGCCAATTATGGACGCTAAGTCATGACGGTTTTAAAATGCGTCAACACAGGACCAAAACCAATATTATGATTTTTGTGGTGGTCATTTAGGCAGACCCATTTTTTGCTGTAGGATTTCTTTTTCCTGGATACTGACCATGGGGCATTGCAAATAGTCATAAATGCAAACTTGTTGTTAAGGGCCCAAAATGTGGTCATGTGACCATGGGGGGAGGGAATAGTAACTTCAGAACTGGGTTCTGAACTGTTAGACACAGTACAAGTAGTCCTCAACTCACAACCATGACAATTTGAATTAACGACAGCCTCCGAAAAAGTCGATTATGACCTAAAAGAGAACTTATGATCGTCACCCTGCCTCCATGGTCATGTAATCGCAATTTGAACACTTGGCAATAGGCTCAAATTTTTTTAATGCCACCTTTGTTTTATAAATAACTCAAGGTGGTGGTAAACATAGCTAATAATCTCCTTCCTATTTTTCTCACAACAACCTTATGAGATGAATTGGGCTGCAAAAGAATGATTTTCTCAGCTGGCTTTCATGCCTAAGGTAAAGGTAAAGGTCCCCTTGCACATACGTGTTAGTTGTTCCCGAATCTAGGGGGCGGTGCTCATCTCTGTTTCAAAGCCAAAGTGCCAGCGCTGTCTGAAGACTTCTCTGTGGTCACGTGGCGGGCATGACTAAATGCCGAAGGCACACGGAACA
Source organism: Boaedon fuliginosus (assembly GCA_027560395.1). Taxonomy (NCBI): domain Eukaryota; kingdom Metazoa; phylum Chordata; class Lepidosauria; order Squamata; family Lamprophiidae; genus Boaedon; species Boaedon fuliginosus. The sequence goes on along the minus strand of JANHGC010004323.1, from coordinate 38,098 downwards.
CTGTTACCTTCCCACCAAAGATAGTCCCTATTTTTCTACTTGCATTTTTACATCCTTTCCAATTGCTAGGTTGGCAGAAGCTGGGACAAGTAACAGAAGCTCACTCTGTTACATGGCACTAGGTATTCGAACCACTGAACTGCCGACCTTTCTGATGGACAAGCTCAGCGTCTTAGCCACTGAGCCACCATGTCCCTTTTATGCCTAAGGCAAGACTAAAACTCAGAGTCTCCTGGTTTCTAACCTGATGCCTTAACCATTATAACAAACTGGCTCTCATTTAAAATTGGCTGCAATATCCCAAGGTCACATGATTGCAATTTGCAACTGTTTTTGCTGATTCCAGCAGAAAACACCATTGTAAAACTGGATTCACACTTATGATCAACTTAGGACCATGTGATTTGATTTATAATCATGGTAAAAATGGCTGTAAAATCATGTCTGGTTATGAGATGTGAATTCAAATTACAGCCATAATGCCTTAGGATAGAAATTCCAGTTCCCAGCTGTGTCATAAATTGAAGACTACTTATATCCTGATTCCTAAAATTTCAGTTTTCTTTCTTGTTTATTTCTTTAAAAAAAAGCAGATTCTCAGTTCCTATATCTATGAAGGAATGCTTGGAATCAATGTGGGCAGCACTATTTTAAACCCCGGGCTTCTGAATAAAGATCTTTGGTGCTCTCTAAGAGTGGTTGTTTGCTTGCAGATATTTCATTACTCAACTAAGTAATATTATTAGCACTAGTGACTGGGGGTTCACTCCCTATTTACATATAGTAGTTTGCCCTGCCAATGGTTTCTGCTTGGTCATCTGTATCTGCGACATAGAGATTCATCTGCAATATACAACCCAGCATTATAACAGCCATTAGGTAGGACAGACAGGGAGAAGACTAGCAGAGCACATCCATGAATACTAACAAGCACCATGAAAACTCCTTAATCTCACAACAGGAGATTAAGAGATTAGGAGCCTCGGTGGCGCAGTGGTTAAAATTGATTAAAATGCAGCACTGCAGTCTCTGCTGACTTGTTCAGCAGGTTGTCAGATTGAATCCCACTAGGCTCAAGGTTGACTCAGCCTTCCATCCTTTCTAAGGTCGGTAGAATGAGGACCCAGGTTGTTTGGGGGCAAGATGCTGACTCTGTAACTGCTTGGGGAGTGTTGTAAAGCTCTGATAAGCAGTGTATAACATATAAGTGCTATTGCTATCCATGTTGTAAGCTGCCCAGAGTCCTTCAGAAATTGGGTGGCATAAAAATGTAATACATATGTAATAAATAAACGCGTAAAACAGGTTCAACCATGGTTTCATCCAAGAAACTCTGAACATCCTAAAGTTAGCTAAATCCAAATACTCTAGGTAATTTCTGGAAGCTTGGCATTCAGACAAATCAGTCATCAATACAAACATAGAGATAACCCACATTTGCACATTATTCAAAAGGGACAATAATAAAGCAAAAAATAAAGAAAGAAAAGAAACAAAAAGTCCAGATCACATCCTCCTTAGCAGATAAAACCCAGGTAAGCAGAGATTAACACCAGACAAACAAGCAGAAAGTAATACCCTAATCAAGGAACTACCAAGAGATATATACCCTCACCACCATTGGCAGGGCACAAGTATATAAACGAACAGCAAGCCCCACACTCTCTAGGACTGACGACATTATATAGTTGGGTAATGAAATGTCTGCAAGTAAACAAAGCTGAGAGCACCAAGGACTCCACAGTTCAACTCTGAGCTACATATATCCTCTTCTATTCTGAAAGCTCTCCAGTGTCCTACACAAAATTGGTTTCTTCCCAATTTGTATAAACAGACTGCTTCATGAAGAAAAATAATACAATTATAAAGTATGACAAAAATAGAGAAATACAATTTTTTGCTTGATTTGTGTAATGCTTTTTGGGGGTAACAGCCTGGTTAGCCTAATCACATTTTGTGTATGATGGTAGTGGGGAAATTGATTTATATTTGTGTGCACTCTCTCTCTCAACACATAAACCTTATGTTGTACAGAACTTTGGATTCCAACTGAGAAATGTTATTTTGTGCCCCCGTAACATCTGCTGGAAACACTTTAAAGCATCTGTGACTTCCCTTCTCCTCCCCCCTGCTTGTACGGCTGCTCTTCACAGCTGCAACTTTATCCTGGAAAAGATGCATTTGGTTTAAGGCATTTCCAACAAGTTATCCGTGCATGCCTGTGGAAACTCCAAATCACATTTCTTCCTTTGAGTCTGAAGTGCACTTCAGCTCTTAACAGACATGAATGTAGACCTAAACATTCAATGAATGCATTATGAAATTCTTCCTCTTGTGATATAAACCTCTACTATACCTACGACTGCTTCAGCTCCATTGAGAAGTTGACTCTGGTAATGCTTTATAATTTACTAGCTGATTACCCACCCTTGTTCGGGTTTGGTTTTTTTTTTAAAGAAGTATAATTGTGGTGGCCAGGGGTGAGTGGAAAGTTGCTTGAAAATGTGATTGGCAGTAATAATAACCCCAGGTGGTTTACCCCTCTTCATCTTCACCCCCCTCTGCATCTTCATCCCCCTCATCTTCATCCCCCTCTTCATAATGTTCTTTCCCCTCCTTCTACTCTCCTCTTTCTCCTCCTCCCCTCCTCTCCTGTTGATTGTATTGTTTTTCCTTCTCCCCTGCTGCTCTTCTTCCTCCACTTCTTCCCTCATCTTCTTGCCCCCCCTTCTTCCTCTTCTTCCCTCCTTCTTCTCCATCTCCTCTTCATCATGTTCTTTCCCCTCCTCCTTCTGCCCCGCCTCTTCTTCTTGGTGTTCTTCCCCCTTCTCTCCCTTTTCTTCATCATCTTCGCTACTTCTCTTCCTCCTGCTCTTCGTTTTCTTGCTCCTTTCCCTCGCCCTCCCCCGCTTCTTCCCTCCTGCTGCTCTTTGTCATCCTCTTCATTGTCTTCTTCACCCGCACCCTCCCATCCTCCTCTTCTTGCCTCTTCCTCCTCCTTCTCCGGGTCTTCACTGTCTTTTTCCCCTCCCCCCTCCTCCTCACATGGAATGTTAGGTATGGAAATGAGTGGGCAGTGTGTGTACTGCTGCACAAATCAGCTGTTCCTTAGTGCAGCACCCCGGACCCACTGTCAACAGCTGATTTGCAGGGGAGTAGCGGTGGCACTGCTACGGAAATCAGGTGCTGCCACTGGCTCTGGGCTGTGCACAAACCAGCTGTTGTTTAGTGGAGCACCCCAGAGCCACCAGCAGCAGCGGTGCCATCACTACTCCCCTGCTTTGAGAGCTGCGCAAATCAGCGGTTGCCAGTGGCTCCAGGGCATTCCGCTAAGCAACAGGTGATTTGCACAGAGTCCCAGACCCACCGCCAACAGCTGATTTGCGCTGCTCTCAAAGCAGGACAGTAGTGGCGGCACCGCAGCGGAAATGAACTGCTGCTGCTGGCTTCGGGGCTCTGCGCAAAGCAGCTGTTGCTTAGCGCAGCAGCCAGAAGCCAGGCGCTTGCTCCTCCGCCACCCTGCAGGCTGGCTTTGTGAAGGGGAGCCTGCATGGGGAGCCTGTGCCTCCTGCCCGCTGCCTCTCCATCTCCTGCTAGCCAGCGCTTCAGTTAACAGGGCCTGTACTGTGCATGTGCATGTGCGGCGCATGCACAGTACAGTGTTTTGGTTTTTTTGCTCTATTGGTGGGTGGGTCCCCTTTGCCATTCTTTTTGGGGGGCAAAGAGCAGGTAAAGATGTTGGTGACCCCCGCAGTGCTGATCTCGCCACTATAAGATACATATTTGGCAAATTTGTGTGAGATTGGTGCAGGGGTGTGGAGCAGGGGTGTGGTGGAGGGGTGTATGTATATAGAGCACATACAAACCCACATCCTCTGTTTTATATATAGAGATTTCAAGAAATCATCCATTGAAGCCAAGGGTGTGCACGAGGTGTGTGTATATGTATGTGTGGGGGGGGGGGATTCAAGAAGGTAACCACAGCCATGGAGTCAAAGCCGTTTTACGTGCAATGCAATATACATAAAAGGGACAGAATTTTAACCCCATTGTTACAGCCACCATCTTGATTTTTTTTGTACATACCCTGTGCATTCCCTTGGTTCCAGAGGATGATTTTCTGAAGCAAATTATAAAGCATTAGAGAAGGCAGCTTTCCCCAACTCAGCACTCAGTTATGTTGGAAGTCACAACTCACAGCCTAGAGAGTACCGGTTCTCCCTTGCTTTTCCAAGAGGACAGATTTCTTTCACAACAGATATACTGAAGTGGTTGTGCTCACACTGCCTGCATGAGTAAGCTCAACTGAGATTCAGGATTCCCTTGGGGGCAGCTGAACTCCCAAGTGCTGAAAAAAGGAGGGGTGTGTGTCAATCAGCTGTGTTAACAGCATGACACACCTCATTTATTTCCAATTTTCTATCGTGGTTGTCCTATGATGACAGGTAATGAGGCAAACATAAGAACTGGACTGGCTTGTACAGTAGCACAGAAGCCATTGCCTTGAAAATGAAAGGGAAAAGCAACTACGACAGGACAAAAAAATTCAGATTAGACATCATAGCAAAACAGAGTACAGTTCTAGGATTTACTTCCAGTTACAACAGTGCTGGAGAGAATATTCTAAAAAAAAACCCTTAATTCTGTGTTCCCAACATTATAGCATATACTTCAGTCAATCTACATAGACAATCCTCTCAAGAGTCAGATATAATTTCCAGCAGAAAGCATGTCAAGCATCTTTTAGAGAGGGACCAATCTCAGAGCTACTTCTGAAATGATTGAATCTTCTGATGGAGAATTAAAATGAAAGGTTTAGAACAGAAAGGGTATGTGTTACACAAATATAAAACCCCTGCAACTCTTGCATGTTATTCATTCACCCAAATATCACATCCCATGACCAGATGTCCAGGATGGCACACTTCATATGCAAACTTTTATTTCCTCAGTTTGATAGTTTCTAAAGTGTTGAGTTTGCAACTTGCATAAATCCCAGGTAACAACAGATCAAGCAGTCTTCCTCACTTGCATACTCTCCAATCATGCTGGAACTGCAAGTCCCAGAATTTCCTAGAGCAGCACATCTAGGATAGTGAGGGTTGTACTAAAATACACATAAAAATCAATTGTATAATACGTACTATCAAAATCACTCTGGCAGTGGCTTTCCAAAATTAAAGTTATGTATGGCCTAGTCTTCTAAAAGACAAAGGGTTCTCATCTGACATGAAGAGGTCACCACAGAAAAGGTCTTACTCCACTCCACCATGTTTTTAACCTCTGAAGGACCACATGTTTGGAGTGAGGCCTCTGTGGTGACTTTAGGGATTTGAAGGGAGAACCATGCTGTCAATTGGAATTGGGTTTCCTTTATAAATGTGTTTTAAAGATACATACCGCATTGCTCTCAGTGCAGTTTTGTATGCTAGTTCAGCATCATGAGGTAGGAGGGAGGTGAAAAGATACTTGGCAAAGGTATGCATTGGAACACTCTCCCGATGGATGATTTCACCTAGACCGCTATAGGGTCCAGCTATTGGAGAGGGGAGGCAAAAGAACAGAAAATCTTACAATGAGCACTATAATTTTATTGAACATAAAATAAAAAAGTATCAAAATGCTAGAAATTTTGCACTAATCTTTGCCAAAAAGAAAATATCCTCTGTAAAGTAAAAACTTTCTCTGGTGAGGAACCCTCTCAAAAAATTGCAAGAAAACCAAATAGAACAAATTGCATTGAAGCAAAGAACTGAAGCTTATATAGCTTTTTGAATCATATTTTAAAATGTGTTTTAACAGAATATAGTTTACAGCTAGGAAAGTATTTGAACACAAGCAATATATTCCACTGCAGATCTCCTAATCTATATGGATTGGATAGTCATCCAAAATGTGTATTTTTCCCCAGAGTGTCGTGCATGTTAAAGTAGGTCACTGTAAGAAATGCCTGTATCCTTAGACCACTCACCCAAATTCACAATAAGTCCAAATACAACAACAGAACATTTTAGGTGTGACACATCAAGTCAGCCGATCCAAGGGACTATATCCTTGGAAGTAGTGTGTAGCTGCTCCGTGACTCTGTAGGGTCTGTATATATCAAGATCTACTATCAGAACTGAACATATATGGCACTATGTATATGATCTACTACTACAATATTGATAGAGAATGTTGTTAGTTGCAAAGTTGTGACCGACCCATTATGACCGCATGGACAACATTCCTCCAGGCCTTCCTGTCCTCTACCGTCTCCCGGAGTCCATTTAAGCTTGCACTGACTGCTTCAGTGATAGAGAATGGTTGCCCTTAAATATCAACTTTTATATACAGAAAAGCATCTCTGGTATCTTTGAAAAAAATTTTATGAACAAATCTCTGTCTTAAATCCTGGGGAACTTGTGAGTGAGTGCAGTTGACCACCCCAAACTGCTAGCATGAATCAGTATAAGCTACTTTTCTATAAATCTTATTTTAAAAAGAAAAGGGAGATAATCACCTTTAGAATTGGATTTCATGGGATACATCAGTCATGCAAGATTTTATCACTTTTTACCCATTAATCCCATTACTTTTTTTCTGACTTAGGAAAATCTGAGGAACCTTCTGAAAGGAAGCTAAAACTAAAAGTATTAACCTTTAAATGCAAAGAAGCTGAAAAATGGTAGCAGAAAAATATGAATTATTGTGCTTCAAAGATCCTTAATGAAAATAAACTGTATCTTTATTTTTTTCTCAATATCTCCAGAACTATTTTACACAAATTAACACTATTCTGCATTTGAACCATTTCAAGCTTACTTTTAGCACATATTTTAACTGCTTCTACTCTTAGCCAATAAAATAATAGAAAGTGTTTTCAGATGTTACAGTTTTAAACATTTAAACCTTTGGCATTATAACTGAGGGCTACCATATGATTGCACATGACATGAGAGATAGTATATAGTAATTTATCTGGGACTTGTGAAGTCCTTTGGTGGAATTAGTTTGGTCGTCTGCATTTTAAATCTGTGCCCATTCCAATTTATTACATGCAGGAACAGTTGAATCCTAGCAAGACCAAGTTGCTGTTAAAGGAGGGCTTCTGGATCCATAAAGATTCATTCCATCAGTCCTGATGGGCTCATAGTTCTTGCTGGAGTATGTGTTTAGATTAAGACAAGGCAACAAACCATAATCATTTTACAGTAAAGACTACCACAATTTGATCTATGGCGGGTGGGGGAGGGCATACTCAAACACAATCCTGAAGCTGTAGCTGGCACAAAACACAGCTGCCTGCCTATTGAAAGGATAGTAACTGGTTTAGTAGAACATTACTGGTTGGCAATAGGCTCCTCAGCCCAATTCAAAATGCTGGTGATTACTTCTAAAGCTCCTTATGTTTGGGCTCTTGATACCTTTGGGACAGTCTGGTCCAAGTAGAATCAGCCTGCCCACCAAGTGGGGTACTTTGAGTTTCCACCCTCCAAGAAATCAAGCAAGCAACAGCAGTTTGAAAAGATGGTTTTTTTGGCAACAAATTAAGTCTCACTTTGTAATATCTTTTCCCCAGAGGCCATAATGGCACCAAAGGAGTGAAAACTAACCTCTTTTGCAAGGCCTTTGGAATGGAAGCTCCTCAATATTGAAGTTACTTTTGATGTGGAAAATAAATATTATCTTGATTTTATTCAATGTACTGGATTTTATCACTTCTATATTTTTATTATTTATAAATTGCATAACAATTTTGTAAATATACAAACAAGCCCAAAAAGAACAGAAACCTTGAAATGTATGATTAAAGTCTAAATAAATAAGATTCATTATTTCATTGATTTTAGTGCACAATTTCTGATATTCATCAGGTATAAAAATACTCAGCTTAAGTAGAATAAATATAATTCTCAGGGCTTTGCCCTACATTTAGGCAATACTAAGTTTAGGACAGAGGCCTCTGTCCTCTGCCCTATCCTTGTTACTGCTCCAGGTTCCTCAAAGAAATGTAATACCTGGCTTTTGATTCTTGTACTTATCTATAGAAATTATTATTATTATTTTGGAAAGGTAAGAAAGATGCCCACTCTTATATTTACTTTACTTTTTGTATTTGTTATCTTTTGTATTTGTTATTTTATCCATGAAGTGACAATGCATTTTAATTCTCACAAATTTCAAATATTATCCACCTTTCTTAGTTTAAGTAATATTTGCTTCCAGAAAAACTCCATTAATAAAAGTTACTTTCAAACATTACAAAATTTTCCATCTATTTCTGGGTGAAGTTCCACATAAGATGGTCATAGAAATGCTTGACTAGAGAAAGAAACCTCTCGGATGAGAAGTGAAATGTTTTCAAAGGAAAAAAATCCAAGGAAGTCCAGTTGCCCTTTGGGACAACCATGACTTGGAAGATTGAGAATCTCTATGACTAGGGAAAGCTTAACTGTATGTTTTAAGTTTCACCTGAAAGTGGAAGTGATTTCCTAATCTCAAGTGTGAGATTGAAATTTTCCATGCTCGCCTAAAATAGCTAGAATTACAACAAAATAAACAAACCTATTTTAATTTCCATTCTGTAGAGTCAAGGATAACCATCTCTTCATATGTGCAATATTTAAATACGTAGACTGGGAATAGTTAAAAGCTCTCTAAACAGTCATTAGATTTGTAAGAGCTTGTTGATGATGAAATGAACTGACTTAGGAACCAACCTTCTACTTTTGTTAAAAGCTGTTAAGAAAGAAAGTAATCATCAATAATCAGCTACCTTCTAATAGGAAGACTGCTTGCTTTTGGAAAATCTTCACCAGAGTGTCATCCAATTCTATTTCATGTAGCTTGGAAATTAGCTGTTCTTCATTTCGACAAACCTTCTCTTGCGCATACAAGCCATCAGGCATTATCCTCTGCTGGCCCAATCCTATTAATGCCACTTCCACTGCTAGTGTTAAGTAAGATTCTCCTTCTTCTAAGAATTTGTGGGTAGACAAGTGATAGTATTCCAGAGATTTGCATGGGCCCATGTTCTCTGGAACAAAGTTACAAAATAAAAACAATAAAACAACTAACAATGGTTTCTCTCAAATTATATGCCTTGTTTATGCCTATTCTTTATCATTCATAAGCTTTTCATTTCATTTTATTTTTTATTAGATTTATACCCCGCCTCTCTTCACCCCAAAGGGGAACTCGAAGCTTCCTATAAAGGTAGCAAAAACTGGGGTGGTTACATTTTTAGGGCTACTTTATAGATCCTACTAAGCCAAACGTTTATTTTTGCTTCAGCATTTTCTATGAAGATAGCCAATGAAGTTATAAATCATGGCTTATGTCATATAAAGTAACATTAACCAAATCAATGTTTTATCCAATAAACCATGGATAAATAAGAGATGGCTTAGGAGCAATATGTGAATCCTGCCTTACTAAAAGCCACTCAGAACACAAAATCTTGAAACATACAAAATAGCAAGTAATATGTATACATATAAATTTGAATAGCCAAAATATAAAACAGCAAAATACTGAACAATGAGTTAGGAAATCCTTACTTCTGTCATGAGTTCACTACACAGTCTTAAGGAAATCTCTGTTTCATATTCTTCTGCGATATGCACGGTAACAATACTGACTAAATCGCAGCAAAGTAGTAAGAATCATTTTGGAAGCCACCCAGACTTCAATCTAAGATGGGCAGCTATGTAAATGTTTAATATAAATAAATTATATTAAATAATTTAAAATGAAAATAAATTATAAATAATTCATAATATGAACAGTTGAACATGAAATGCAATGTTATTCATATTCTTATCGTGTTTCCCTGAAAATAAGACCCTGTCTTATATTTTTGGGCTACCAAAAAAGGCCTCAGGTCTTATTTTGGGGGATGTTATCCACTGACTAACCTATTAGTTTGAGGCACACGTATATTGGGAGCATGTGTAAAAATCAAGATAAGTCTTACTTTCAGGGGAGGTCATATTTTCAGGGAAAAAGGGTAATATCAAGTCAAGTAATAAAGACCACATGCTCTGAATTCAGAAAAGGTCACAAATTCAGCCCTAGACATCCTAAACTGAAAAAGGATTCGCTACATACATTTTTCATTATATTGGTTTTCTACTGATTTGCTGGGGTTATAACTCCCTGAAATCTTTTCAGCCACATTGGCTGAAAAGTACCAACACATTTGGAAGGCATCAGTTGAGTGAACTTATACCTCTCTCACTATAAGGCAGATTGATATATTCAGTCAGTAAGATAAGCCACTGATTATTCAGAACAAACTTCTGTTTCCTAAATTTGCCTTTCCTAAGCATTTTCAATATCCAAGGAATGCTTTAATTATGAAATATTTTGGCTCAAACTCACTGCTAACAGTTCCCAAACTAGTTCTTTAGTTAACATGTAATAAATAATAAAATGCAACTTGTTTTAAAATGCTGAATGTGCATATACAGCTGGTGTAAGATAAGATTTTACCTGTGAAATCTGAGAACACGTGGAAGCTTTCATCATCCACCCTGCAGGCTTCCATAAGGCTACTGAAAAGAGTGCCAATTGGGTCCAATGGATGCCCAACCCAACCTTCTAGATTTGTAATAGAGGTAACACCTTTGTGAAGAAGTTCTATATATAAAAAAAGACAAGACTGATTATTGTATGATCATAACTGCATTGATATTATTTACAGAATTTTAAAATGCAGAACACATTGCATTTCTTTTCCTTATCAGTTAGACTTTTCCAAATCAGTAAACTAAACCTAGGAATGAGACAAAAATGAGACAGAACCCAAATCAGATCTCCAAAATGCCCATCAAAGGTTCACAATGGATGAAATACGGCAATGCCAATAGCTGAAAATTTGATTAACTTTAGCATTGCTTAGCTTTTTTTCAAATTTCAGCAATGAAGAGGAACCCTGGTCAGCTAGAAATAATCAGGATAAAGCAATATCTCACTTCCTAGGAATCAAAAATGTTGGCTCTTATTAACAACAACAAAGGTCTAAAGGTTTTACTGTGTTGTTAATAGTCTATCCAAACTATCTTTAGGGCTATTTCTACAAAATTTATAAACAGGAAGCATACTTATGTTATACACAGAAGAGATTCTTTAGTTTCTCTGTTTTAAAAAAAATGCCCACTATTTTAATTAAGAATTCTTTAGAACTGAAACCAAGATATCAAATATTTGACTGGGTAACTTCCATGAGAATTTGTGTTACATGAAATAGAAGAAGTACATTATGGATAGTTCACTGCCAGTAAATGACAACAACCGCTTCCTGAGCCCCCACCAATCTGCAGAGGGTTGACAATCTACTCAAGATTCCAGGAAATACTAAAACGAATTTTAATTCTACTTAAAGGGAAGAGAACTAGAGGCAATATCAGCAAATGGAACAGTAATAAGTGATACTACAGATAAGTTACTTAGCTCAAGCTCCTATAAAATTTTTGCTTGAGGGTCATAGCAATCTATAGAAGAGTTTAGGTGCAGAGAGAATGAAGCCCATGAACACAGCTCCAGCCTTATTGTCATTAACCTCCATGTATTCAGGTGGAAAGTCTGAGGGGCAGGTGTACTTTTGTTCAGTTTTCTTCATGAGCCAGGTCTGGAATAAAGCTGGGCTCTTGGTCACACTGCCATATGTACTTATTACAAGCCAACATGATTACAGATCATTACAGACCTCTCACCTGAATGAGTGGAAGCTAGAGAAAGACACAAAAGCTGCTATGTGCACAGCAAGTACTCTCCCCACTTTCAGCTTTCTAGACATTCAAGAAAATGTCTGAATGAGCAGCAGTCTATCACTAAAGTCTTCAAGCAAAATCTTAAAAGAATAAACCCATACTTTTCCAAAATTTTACTAAACAGAACACTAGAGTGTGGCCAACATGCCTATGTTCTTACCAAAGCCATATAGACATTACTCTGTACATAATGTGGGGATTAATTCTCAGCAAGGGAAAAACAACATGAAAGTAAATCAGATGGCTATAGAAACAAAGGGCAAATGGAGAAAAGTTACCCTGCCCCAAACTCTAACTCTAATCTTCAAGACCGCCTCCTGCCACCTCATGCCTCCCAGCACCCAGTTAGATCCCACAGTCGGCCTTTTACGGGTCCCGTCAGCTAAACAATGTCAGCTGGTGGTCCCTCAGTCAAAG
>JANHGC010004319.1:51483-62133 GCA_027560395.1 Boaedon fuliginosus | reverse complement strand
GGCTTAGGAGCGGGGTACCTTCGAGACTGCCTTCTGCTACCTTATGCCTCCCAGCGCCCAGTTAGGTCCCACAGAGTCAGCTTGCTATGGGTCCCGTCAGCCGAACAATGTTGGCTGGCGGACCCCAGTGCTAAAGCCTTCTCTGTGGCAGCGCCGACCCTCTGGAACCAGCTCCCTGCGGACATTAGGACCATCCCCACCTTATTGGCCTTCCATAAAACCACAAAGACCTGACTCTGTCGGATAGCCTGGAACTGATGTGCCCACCCCCTTGGATGTGTTGATTGTTGGTTTAGACATTTTTTTATTGTAAAATTTTGTATATTAAATTTGTTGTTAGCCCCCTCGAGTTCCCCCTGACCGGGGAAGAGAGGCGGCGTATAAATCTAATAAAATAAATAAATAAATAGAATCAAAATTTGGGCTCTTTCCAACCCAGCTTGTATTTATAATGGTTGCATGTCTTGGGGAGTCACATGATCGCTATTTACAACCTTCCCAGCTGGCTCCCAACAAGCGAAGTCAATCGGAAAGCCAGATTCACTTAACAACCATGTAGCAAAAAGGGTCGTAAAATTGGGTGTGCCTCATTTAAAAACCGCTTTGCTTAACAATGGAAATTCTGATCCCACTTTTTACATACGTTGTGGACAACTTGTACATACATTACAAGTTCAAGAAAATTACTAGACCTATTTAAGAACTCCCCAACGTTGGGAGTTCTTAAATAGGGCAAAAGAAGCATTTCCAGAGGAACAACAAGACTTTTCCCAGAAGATACATGAAAGCCAAGGAGAAGGGATAAAAAGGTGAAAGAATGTAAGGGATGAAAAGATGAAGCCCAAACCTGTCCAGAATAGCTTTTAAATTCTGGGGTTACAGAATAGATTCCAAGGCTTCACTGTGGGTGATGCTTCTGGACTCCTGATGACAAGCAGATTCCAAAATCCTTGGGGAATATTCTACTGATACCAAACAACTGCAAGGGGGAAATTTATATTATTTGATAAAAGTGTATGTTTATAAGATGAGGGATTCTTGGAAAGAGAAGGGCTGCACCTCAGCAAAACTGTGAAGGATGTGTTTGCAAGATACAAACTGGGTCGGGGATGGGGGAGGTTTGAATTGAAATTGGGATGGGAGAAAGGGGAGGGAAAAGGAGAAGAGAGCTCAGTGCAGTACCAATTATTGGAAGCAATACACAGAATGCTAGAGTGGTGCGGTGGCCTAGAGGTGAAGCTCTTGCCTCACAATCAGGAGGCTGTGAGTTCAATCCTAGGTAGAGGCAGATATTTAACTCTGCACTGGCGACAGGAAAGGCATCTGGCCAGTAAACACTCAGCTCCATTCAGCTGCCCAGACTCCACCCCGCAAGGGATTATGGGGTCATTAAAAGGAGATGATGAGTATGCAGGATGCTACGCATCCAGGAAGTTGACTGCGGTTGGATATCAGGAAAAATGTCTTAATGGTTAGAACAATTCAAACATCTAAAGAGATGGTGGATGCTACTTCGCTGGTCATCTGTTAGGAATGCTGTAGTAGTGGACTGTCAGATGCAAGGAACCAAGAATAACATGAGGATTTACTCAGAATAATTTCTTTATTACTGCTTGTCCATAGTCAGGAATCTTGCCAGACTAAAGCACAACCTACATAACTATTCGATTTACTCTGAGAAAGTTTAGGGAGGGTCCACTCTGGGTCTCTTCCTGCCCACCCAAGTTTCCAGATTGATTTGCCTCTTCGTTTCTTGGGAAAGACCCCTCTCTTGTGACTCTGCACTACATTCCATCACCTCAGAGGGTTTTGATATTCAATATAATGTGGCATCTGATAAAATCAAGTTAATACAAATAAAACCTAACCAAAGACACAGTAGACAAGAGTAGACTTAAAAACCAGACAAGGCAAATAAAATCAAGGTCTTTCAAAGATCCAATTGGACTTTCTTAACCTGTTGCTCTCTCCTAATAGGATACATATAGTAAGATCTTGTCTCAGCAACTAAAGACCGTTGAAGCCTAGGTAGGGTGGGGTTTTTTAGGGTGCTTAGACCTACCAACTGAGGATGCTGATCAAACCATTGAAAGGATTTTTGCAGGAGAAACAAAAATTGACTGACTGGTATCTCATCTTCCCCCTAGTGATCGAGACAGCATTCTTGTCTATTCTAGACAAGATATGAAAGACATGACAGATAATGACAGACACGACAGATAATATAGAAAATGTTTTGAATAGGTAATCAATTATTGTATTTTTTCTTTTTTAATTATGTGCTAGCTGTTTACCCGTTGCCCGGGTAACTCCACGCTGTGGTGCTGCTGAGGCAAGGATGGCTCCTGCTGCACTATCCCCGGCTCTAACTGGGCAGGGCATGGCAGGTAGCTGCGGCCGGGCAATCTCCACCATCCTCTGGTGTCAGGAGGAAGTGGGAAGGCTTGAAGGACATGCACAGTACACAGAGGGGCCGCATGTAGCTGCTCTCTGGCGCCCCTTGTGGAGCAGCAGAGGAAATTTTTGTGGTTTGCTGGTCAATGTAGGTAGGGGTGGTGGGCAGTTCAGCTGCATTTTTAGGGGGCTCAGAGGCATGTGGGGCATGTGTGACTCCTCCAGTGCTCGTCTCCAGAGGGTAAGTGATCTGCGTGTCATGTTTGGGGAAGATTGGTGTAGGCATGGTAAAGCCTATTGAGGATATCCACACCCACACCCACACCCACACCCACACCCACACCCACAACTCTCTTTTATATAGATTTTATATATACATTATATATATAATGTAATGAGTATATGATTATGATACATTTTATACACATTTGAAATGCAAGGACCATTATATCACACATAAGATTTTGTAACCCATTTGACACGTTGTCTAATGTTTAAGGATATTGATTATATAAAATAAATAAAAAAGTATTTGAAAAAATAAAGACAGCATTCTTGGTTCTCCACTTCTCTTCATCACCACATCAATTCTGCAATAGACTCCAAATTAGGTTGAAAAACTAAAAGTTCCCCAGTGACCTTTCAGGATTCTTGACGAATATCGTTGCAGAAGTTAGGTGACATCGTACAATAGTCCCATGAATAACATGCTGAGTTTCATCCTCCCAATTCTGTGCTCCACACAGAAACATCCAAATGCCAAATAGAAAAACACTCTCTTAGAAAGCAACTGTTTTAATATTAAGTTTGATCAATTATTTTTGTGGTTATTTTAAAATGTGTGATTTTGTTTTAAAGAAGATACCGAATGCTGTTTTTCTGAGGTTGAAAAAATAGTAATAATAGCGGAGAAGAAGCACTGTAGATTAAAAAAAAAGACACATTTCAAAATAAAAGCCTCTTTTCTCCTTTCTTCCTTTTTAATTTTTTTCAATTATTTAAATTTTATTTATAAGTCACCATTACATAAAAATTACAAACAATCTATTATTTTCAAGTTTGACAACTTAATCCAAATCTAGGTTTTTCAATGAAAACCTAGGTTTTCAACATATCATCTACCATCTAGGCACAATATTTGCATTCTCTATACTATACCAACAATGCCTTCTATACATAAATATTCTCAATATCACGCTATTTGATTAAGCCATCTATTCAATTATATCTATAATTCATTAAAAGTATTAAATATCCATGAAACCTAAGCAAATATCCCTTTTATAACCAGCTGATTTTTAAAACATCCTGGGATTATTTTACTTGTTCGATTTGAATTAATCTATTAGACATCTATATTTACATCTTTATTTCTAACTTCTACTATTATTTTCTATTTCTAATAAAATGGTTCCCAACACTAAAAATTTTATCTTCTCCCTCTTTCAAATTTCTATCTTTATATTAATTTTGGATGGTGCTGCTCCAGTGTTAAACATTTTTCTGCATTCATCCATCCTCTCTTGGGCGTTTTCGTAATTCCACTCTTTGTTGATTTTTTGGCATCTCTCCCATACTCCTCCCATACAATCCTGTGATTCATATTCAATCTATGTCTCATTCATATTCAATCTAAATATTTTTTCTATCTCTATCCCTACTTCACTTTTTTGGATCCTTGGCACACCCTTCCCTGATTTTTTCCTCACTTCTGGAGTGTCTTTCTGCGTATCCCTTTTTAATTTTAGATTTTTAGATTTTTGGTCTCTCAATATGTATTTCACCATTCCTGATTTCTCATTAACTAGTTCTTTCTTTTTATCTTTTTGTGGCCTTTGTTGTTTCCCCTCTTCTATCTTTTCCTCACTTCCTTCCAGTTTATTTCCTATTTCCTGAATTTCCTGTTTATTATTTGGTATCTTTTGATCTTGGTTTTCTGGTCTCTTAATCGCTTCTTTTATTTCCTCATGATTCCTTACCATCATTTCTCCTTTCCATTTCTCTTCTTTTCTCCTTTCTTCCTTAGTTTAAAATGCAAATGTTGAAGAGAAAGTTTAATTCACTACTCTTATATAACTTATCAAACTTTGAAAAGTAATGGTTTTGTTTAAAAAGAATTTTAAAAATGAGCCCAGTAGATCTGTTCAAAGGGGAATGTATCCTAAAGAAAAACATCACTGAATTATAAGATAACATAAGATAAGAGTTTCTACCTATAATTTCTTTTGTTTTATATAAACAGATGGTCTGTCTGAATTGCTTGAGTCTATTCAGAATGGCCAAGCCTATACTCATTGTTTTAGTATGCATTATTGCAGTGTTGATTTTCCATTCCATACAATTTCCCATTCCATACAATGTAGGATTTTTCAAAATGTGTCCTGGTTTCATAAAAATGACGGATTGAGGATAATGAGTACCACCTCAAATCTTCCCAGATGTCATACAATAATATATCTGATACTACTTCTTTTCTGCTGAGGTAAGAAAATATCTCTGAAATGATGACCCAACAGTGTCTAGTAGAATATAAACTTGGCTGCTTCATCTTCATTGAATTGAAAAGTACCAATACACGAATGTGGAGTGAAATGGCATAGGTGGATAATGGGAAATGCTGCCAATTAAGTTATTATAGACTCATTCTTCAATAAGAGTCTGCCTGCATATGCATAATTAAAAGTGAAGTGGAATAAGTGTAGGCACATATAAATCTCAAACTCCAACACCTTTATGCAGCTGTCTCCTCTACAATTTTTGATGTGTTGGTCATTAAGCTGTACAAGGAACTGAATGGAACTTTAATTTAAAAGATATAAACTCCGCTGCAATTTGTAGAACTATTTGTGGCTTCATATGTTTTAAGTCTTTCTGAAAAGTAGCAAAAAATAAAGCTATGGTGGCAATCAGCTAAATTCCTGCACTTTTCCTTACTTGCATTTAAAGTATTATAAATACTGCTCCTGCCTCTTTCAGGATTCTATCTTCCTGCTTCTCTGTCACTCTTCTCAACCATTTGTTTCTCATTAAATCAAGCAGAGACTTGGAAGCATTACCAGAACATCACAGAAATACTGAACATTATTTTCTTGGCCTGGGAAAATAAAAAAACAAACTTCAAATCAGAAGGGGCACCGTGTCCTTACAACTTTTAATTCTTGCAATACTGAAAGTATTGATATAAATTACAACCTGTGCAATTAACTTGAATGCTAACTGTCCTATAGAATTAATTTTAAAAAACATATATACACAGACCCGCGTGTGTGTGTGTGTGTGTGTGTGTGTGTGCCCGCACACAAACACACACACAACTAAACAGGTCATTTTGAAGGGAGAAAAAAGAAAACTTCTAGGAGTAACTATGAGGAGATAGAGCTACTGCTTCCTTGTCCCCGTTCCTGCCCAATAAATGCTCTTATATAAATCACAATCTCTGTCCATATAATTCTTCTATAAATATAAAATCTGAATTAGCTGCATCAGTTTTATATTACATACCAAAAAAACACCATGAGAGAATGAACAAGTAATGACAATATGATCTTATCAAATCAAAATTTTAATGTGACTGAAGAAAGAATTTAGATGTCATCTCTACTTTGCAATTCATTAAGCAGTGGAGCAGAAGAACCAAAATTTGATTCTGCGAATTTAGACGTAATAAAACTGAACTGATCTGAATTCAGTATTCCGCCCCAACTGATCATTAAGATGACAAGAAGGCTTGGGGAAAGCATTACCCCCAGATATCATCTGCCTGTCACATACAGAAGATATGTTGATGCTTTTCCATTGACATTCTCTCAAAAGGTATATCAAGCTAACCGTGAACAAGAAATGCAAGAACAGTTACACATCTACTTAGCTCCGGGAAGGAAGAGTAGTTAAGAAAGTGACTTATGATAACCCTGTCTTGATTTTTACTAAAAGAGGGGGCAGACAGAAATTGTTAGACTTCCAGATTCTCCTACTATATCATAGCCAGAGGTGGGGAACGATGGCCACTTTATGGACTTGTGAACTTTATCACCAGAGGTAGGGAATGATGATTCAGGAATGGCCGTGCTGGCTGAGGAATTCTGGGAGCTGAAGTCCACAAGTCATACAAGGGCCATCTTTCCCCACCCCTGCCCTACACCAAACAAGTAGAATTCAAGTAGCCCTTATAGTTAGTATCAGTTTCCTGACTTGGCCTATCTTGACATTGCCTTTTAAAGAAGGGGGGGGGGGAAAGAGTGACAGATAAAAAACCACATATACTGGCATTTCACTAAAGGTGTCAGCAGCCACTTTCCTATCAGCTGGGTTAATGACTTAGGGAAAGTGGAGAAGGCTTGCTTGAGGTACTGAAGGCTGAATTGGCTGTGACTAGAAAGTTAGATTGCACCCATAAGTTAGTGGCTTTCCTTGCTGCCTCAGGATAGCTGAGTTAAATGAGCCAATGGACATTCATGTTTGGATTTTATATCAATTTACATTTTTAAAGAAAGAAACCACGAAGAGGCCCAATCTACTCTCTTATCTAAAAGAGTTCTTTTAAAAAAATGTAAATGTTACTTTCACAATGTTTTGATATTCTAAGATTATCATACAACTTTAATAATAACAGCATTATTGTTAATAGTGTTGGTTAAAAGAACATCATCTAAAAAATTTAAGAACCAAGAAAATTGACTGTGGAATGTCATGATCTATAGACATTTTACAATTTAATTGTCCCTGACTATGATTTTTGTAATGTTTTATTGTCTGATTTATTATGTTTTATTATCTTCAGTGATGATATTCGGCTGGTTCGGCCCAGTTCTCGAGACCTTCTTCTACCACATGCCTCCCAGTGCCCAGTTAGATCTCACAGAGTCGGCCTCCTACGGATCCCGTCAGCTAAACAGTATCAGCTGGCGGGCCTGCGGGCGAAGGCCTTGTCTATGGCAGCACCGGCCCTCTGCGAAGAAAAAACTCCCCGCAAAGATCTGGACCGTCCCTAGTCTGCTGGCCTTCCTCAGAGCTGTGAAGGACTGGCTCTGCCGACGGGCTTGGAAATGATGACTCCCTTATATGAATGGTTGCATGCTTGTTTGTATATGTCTTTTTAATAGTTTTTAACTATATATTTTTATTTTTATGTTTTTAATGATATTATTGTATTCTTATTGTATTTTAATCTTGTTGTTAGCCGCCTCGCGTTCCCCTTGATCGGGGAAGAGAGGCGGGGTATAAATGTAATAAATAAATAATAAATAAATAAAACAGGTGATTTTTGCCGAACCCTTGGCCTTTCCTGCCCTAAATTCCCCCCTTTTTTTTAGCTCAGCTGTTTCACATGGCAGAGCTGATTGCCATGCCTCAGCTGAGCTAAAAAACAGCTCAGCTCGCCCCACCCCGCCCATCTCCCAGTCCCAGCAGTCCCTGTCCCGAGCTTACCTGGCTCAGCCGTCTCAAAGAACAGGGCGGGGAGTCAGAGGCCTCTTTTTCGGCATGAGGAGAAGCTTCTCCTCACGCTGAAAAAAAGGCAGCTGCTGGAGGGACTCACCCACGCGCCAGCCCCTCGAAGAAGGTCCCGGACGGAGTCATGAATGAGATATGTGCATATCTCTTGGAGCAGAGGAAACACACACATACACATCTCACTCACAGCTCCGTCTGGGACCTTCTTCTAGGAGATGACGCATGGGCAGGATTCCTGGAGCCACGAGTGAGATGTGCATGCATTTTTGCTCTGCTCCGAGAAGGAGAAGAAAAGAAGCCAGCTTGATTGCAGAGAGAAGCAGAGATAAATGGTGTTTCTCTCTGCATTCAAGCTCCCTGCTGCTTCTTCTCCTCCTTCTCGGAGCAGAGGAAACATGCACACACACCTCTCACTCATGGCAACACAGGGAGCATAAACTATCTACCAGCAGCAAAGGAAGAGCCATTGGAACTGGGAAGAGGCAGCACCTCCAGAAGACAAAAGGTTTAGAAAGGGGGTGAGGTGAGATGTGTTCATGCTCTGTGCACCTAAGAAGGAGGAGAAGACTTGACTAAACTTTTCCATCTCAGTAGTTCAACACGGAGGGCAGGGGGGCATAAAAAGATAGCAGGCTGCTGCGGGAGTTTCCTTCCACTGCAAAGGGAGGCAGAAAAGTTTGGCCAAGTCATTTCCTCCTTTCACCTGAAAGGCTGAGGGGGTGGGGGAAGGTGAGTGACAAGTTGGCCACTTCACCCAGTCAAATGACCACCAAGCCATGCCAACCAAGTCACACTCACAGAACCGGTAGGGATAAAATTTCAAACCTTTTCAAAATTTTCAAACTTTCCCACCACTGACTATGATGGTTTGCACATGGGATTAAGGACAATTCTTCAGGCATTATACAGTAAAGACACAGGAAAGAGCATGTCTGAAAGTTGTCAAGGTCAAGGTTGCTATTTTATTGACAACTCTGCCATGATTGTGGTAGAAGAAAGACTCAAAGGAAGGAAATAATGTAGCACAGTTGCATGGAATTTTCTCAGCTTCTACAAATGGTATGATACAAGTTCTACATAGTCTACTTCCTAGATAAGTCTTTGCCATCAGGGCTGATATCTCTCTCTCCAGAAATAAGGTGATTGAAATTGCATTAGACATAACAAAAAGTTGAAGAGAAACCCAAACAATGGAAGGGTAATATGAGCTGGTGAAAAGTATCAGTGGGATCTAACAAAATTCCCAGTCTGCCTCTCTAAGGTTAGCCAAAGTGATCACAAAGGAGTGACTATAATGGCTTACACATGGGATTAGGGGCAATTTTTCAGGCACTATGAATGCATAGAATTCTTGATCGGGATGAACAGGCTCAATCTCAACCCAGACAAGACTGAGTGGCTTTGGGTCCCTATTGCTCAGACCATCCAACATTTTCATCATTGGAAGTAGGGGGAGAGATGTTGACACCCTCCGAGAAGGTTCGTTATTTGGATATCCTTCTGGATCCATAGCTAAAGTTAGAAGATCATTTGGCAGCTGTGGCCAGAGGGACCTTTGCCCAGGTCTGCCTGGTACACCAATTGCATCCCTTTTTGGACCAAGAAGCATTATTCACAGTCACTCACACACCTCATCACCTCATGGTTAGACTACTGCAATGCACTCTACTTGGGGCTGCCCTTGAAAAGCATTTGGAAGCTTCAGCTGGTCCAGAATTCATCCGTTCAAGTAATCATGGATATCCTGTGGTACACCCATGTCACACCACTCTTGCACAGCTTGCACTGGCTCCCAGTAGGCTTCTGGTTCAATTCAAGGTGCTGGTTATTACCTTTAAAGCCCTACATGGCATTGGACTGGGTTACCTTCGAGACTGCCTTCTGCCACCATTTGCCTCCCAGTGCCCTGTGAGGTCACATAGAGTGGGCCTCTTCTGGATACCTTCAGCCAGACAGTGTCGGCTGGCAGCTCCATAGAGGAGGGCCTTCTCTGCAGTGGGCCCGGCCCTCTGGAATGAAGTCCCACCAGAGCTCCAGAACTTCCTGGATCTACGAACCTTCCAGCAAGCACAGAAGACTTGGCTCTTCCAAGTCCCATTGAAAATTGTAGTAACATTAAGGGATTTTAAATTGTTTTTAGAATGTTTTAATTTTTATATTATGTTTTATATTTGTTATGAGCCACCTGAAGTTCTGCGGGATTAGGCGGCCTATAAGTTTGAACAATATAAATAAATAAATAATCATAAAAGTTAAAAAACACAGTAGAAGGCAATGCAAAATATTTATGTATAGTTGCCAAAAAATGTAAAGGCTATGTAGGCTGCCCATAAAGTCAGTTTTGAGTTTAGTTCAAGGCACCTTTACTGCTTAGGTAGTAATTGAAAGTTAATTACAACGGGGGACTTCCAGGGGGACTTCTGGCAATGCTGGAAGCAAAAATGCAGGGTCCGCGGCTTTTGCCTCAGGCCGCCCAGTCTGAGGACCCTTAAAAGGGTCTAAACCTCCCTGCAGGGGAGATGAGCAAAGAAGTGTGGGAGTAGGGTCAAGGTGAGATATGCAAATCCCTTCCCCACTCACCATGAACTGTTCGCCGAGGACCGGGAAGAGCAGCACCTTAATGGCTGCCAACAAGCCAGGAACCACTCTGGAAAAGCAAGGGCAGGAGAGAAAATAAGATTTCCAAACTGGTGCAGAGTGGGGTAAGAAAAGTCAACTAAAAAAATTGGACCCAAACACCAGATTTGAAGATTAAAAACAGAGAGTTGCAGGTGAAGAGGAAGTGTAAAAGGGAGGCAATGAAAC
>JANHGC010004319.1:36077-47874 GCA_027560395.1 Boaedon fuliginosus | reverse complement strand
CCCCCCCCCCCCCCCCAACTCCCACCCTAATACAAATTGCAGAATTTTTATTTTCCAATTGGTGGTAGAAATCAGCTAGCATCTGTGGAATCAACCCCAGTTTTCTATGGTCCCTGACCGATGCTTGGGTTCCTATCCTTAATAAAGAACTGAAGCAACAGTATAAAATGCAAATTAAATAACCCTTAATAAGGATGCGAATCATTACTTTGACTGCAGAAGATCATTCTTCTTAACTAGCAACATGGCGCTATAATCAACTGGACAGTGTGTTCTTCCCTGCGCCAAATTCCAGTCTTGTTTTCACTGATGCTGTAGTGACCCTGGAGCATTGTTCCTGAGCACGGAAGGGCACCCTCTGCTCCCAGCTGCACCCACTCCCTCTGAGGGAGAAGTTGCCATGACGACTGTCAGCTGTGATTTGGGGCCACCAGAATGGGATGTGGCCCCGACCTGGAATGCTCCCTCTTCGAGAAGCAAGAGAGGGGAGGGCTGCAGAGGAGGATGACTCTAGAGATTTGAGGCAATGCGCCCACGCATGGTTTGCCATTTCCCTGCAAGGAATGTGATTGCTTGAGATGTAAGTGCAAACGCCCCAGCTGAGTTCCAGGGCTGCCACACAGGGCTGTAGGAGTCTCAGGCACATGGCAGCATCTTCTCATCAGGAAGAGAGGCAGCCTACGCCGCGCCCTTCCTGACTGCACTGTGCATCCTCGAAGAAACCTTTGTTTAGAATCGTGCTTCCCGAATCTCACATTTTGAGGAGCGACTGGTTTAGTCCTGGGCAAACTGCTATTCTTGACTATTACCCATTTTTAAACAGAGGAGGAGACATATGTCTGGAAATCAGAACATTTCTCTGCCAAGACCGTTTCCATTCTCCAGCCTTCAGGTTCTGTCTTACAACAGCCCACACCTCTTCCCCTCACAGCTATTGTGAACAGAGGTGTGGGCTGTTCTTATCCCAAGATGGCAGTGGTCCATATGGCGCCAGGTCAGGGGTTCCTATGTTGCTTCCAAAGCATCTTTACCTCTTTCTGGATCCAAATACAGCTTGTGAGTACTATACTCACCAGTGCTGACCACTGCTCCTTCCCCCTGGCCAATTAAGAAGTACCAAAAAAGGCTGCTTGTTGACTTCCTTAAACCCTCCCCCCATCCCGGTCTCTATTGCTGTTGCTGCTTTTGTTTTACTGTAGTTGTTCACTGTGAGGCAAAAAATAAAAACTTGTCAGCTGACCCTGCAGCCCACTTGCGAGGACACTGAAGCTTTAAGGCAGTTGGTCAGATGTGGAGTGACAGGGTCCTAAGAACTGAGTGATGGAGATTGGCAGGAGGTCCTAAATCTGAGAAACCAGCTTGCCTCCAAATTCCAAGGAGCTCCAGCAACAGAGAACATAAGTTTTACAATTTGACTTTTGAGGCAATTGAACCAGAAAACATGTGCTTGGTTATTCAGCAAGGTTGTTAAATGTGGGGGCACAGAGGAACAGCAGTATGGTGAGGCTTTGTCTCATGGCTGCATTATATTTTGCTAGTTGGTCATAAAATCTAATGTTTACAGGTAAACCTTGAAGTGACTTTTAAAAAGCTACTTACAACCTGTCCTCAAAAGTTACAACTGTTGCCCCTCCCCCGGTGACCTGGTTGCATTTCAAGCATTAGAAACCAGCTTGCAATTTATGTTCATATTTAGATTTATGCTCAGTTGCAGCATTCCATGATTGCATGGTCATAATTTGAAATGTTTTTACTGGTTTCCACCATGACGAAAATGATCATAAAATCAACTCTAGTCATGTGATGCCACAATTTATGACCGCAACAGCTTACAAGCAAAATTCTGGACTCCATTGTGGTTGTAAGTCGAGGATTACCCGTATTTTGCACAAAAGTATTCATAAATACACGATTAAAATCAGGACTCAAGGAAAAAAATATCATAACATTTCAGTTGGTCGGACCTGGACTCTGAATGGACAGGATCTGTGGAGGTGACTGGGGGAGGTCTTAGTCCTGTTATCTGAGAAGAGTTTGTTCCCCCTACTATTTAACATATACATGAAACCGCTGGGTAGGGTATCATCAGTACATTGTACATCTCTGCCCCGGGTCAAACTAGCAATGCTGTTGAAGTGATATCCTGATGCCTGGAGGATGTGGGGATCTGGATGGGGACCAACAGGCAAAGGCTCAACCCTGACAAGACCAAGTGGCTGTGGGTATTGTCCCCCCCCCCATGGTCCAGTGCATTATCCAACTATATCGCTGCGTAGAGAGAAATTGCTCCCCTCAGAACGGGTGCGCAACTTGGGGGTTCTCTTGGATTCACAACTGCAATTAGATCATCATATGGTAGCAGTAGCCAAGGGGACCTATGTAGCCAAGTTCACCTGTTGCACCAGTTGCGCCCCTTCCTGGACCAGGAGGCTATTCTCACGGTCACTCACACCCTCATCACCTCTCGTTTGGATTACTGTAACGTGCTCTACATGGGGCTGCCCTTGAAGAGCACTCAGAGACTTCAACTGGTCCAGAATGTGGCCGCGTGAGTCATCATGGGTGTCCCTCGGCGCACCCATATAACACCTATCCTCCGTGAGCTGCACTGGCTCCCAGTGGTCTTCCGGGTGCAATTCAAGGTTCTAGTAACAACTTTTAAAGCCCTACATGGCTTAGGAGTGGGGTATCTTTGAGACCGCCTTCTGCTACCTCATGCCTCCCAGAGCCTGGTTAGATCCCACAGAGTTGGCCTGTTATGGGTCCCATCATCTAAACAATGTCGGCTGGCGGGCCTCCGAGCTAAGGCCTTCTCTGTGGCAGCGCTGGCCCTCTGGAACCAACTCCCTACGGAGATCAGAACCATCCCAAATTTACTCGCCTTCCGCAGAGCCATTAAGACCTGGCTCTGTCAGCAGGCTTGGAATTAACATCTCTCACCCCGCCTTAGTGTAAGTGAGATTATGTAAGTGAATGTGTTTTGATTATTTGTATATTATTGTACTATTGTACTTTTTAATGTTGTAAGCTGCCTCAAGTTCCCCTTGACCGGGGAAGAGAGGCGGGGTATACATCTAATAAACAAACAAACAAACAAACAAACAAATAAATGAGCAACATTAAAAAAATATATCAAAAGTGATTTTTAAGGTTCACTATTGTACCCATTCAGAAATTAGATCTATTAAAACAACACATCTTAATGAAATAGTCATATTCATAATTTCCACCTTCCATTTTTTAAAAGTAATTGGCTCTCACATTCGTATATTTAATATGCATGTGCTTATAATGTAACGTAAACCATCATGAATGATCATATATTCAGTTAATTCATGGATTAATAGTGAATTAATTTTTATTAAAACCAATGATCTTACATGCAAGTTTCAACTATCTAAATCCAATATTCCAGTTCATTAGGTACATGTCCAAGTTAATGTTTAAATTATCAAGCATTACGATACTGGAATAATATTTTCTTGTTTAATATAATTCTTTCAGTGTTAGGTTCTCAGAGGGCTTTCTGGGTCAGTTATAATTTATTAATTAAATATGATTTTTATATGCATGCACATATTGAAAACCAGGATTAACCTATCTGGTAATTTCAATAGTAGTAATTGTTAGTCACCTAAATATATGATTAGAAAAGATATTTTTTAAATTGGGCAAAACAGATGAACATTTTCAAATCTTTGGGGCATTTATTACTCATATACAAGTAAGTATACCTATGTACAGGTATTTATATTGAGTCACATAAGGTAATTACACCTAGATGAAAATGTAATATGATTATTTTATTTTTACAATATGACTTAGGAGGAGCTATTCCTTGGATTTGTTTCTAAATCAGAAAAAAATGATTCTTCAAAGTTCTTTTAAATCCCACCCCTAATTTCCTTTTTGGTTATTTTGAACAGCAAAAGCACACATTATCTCAAAAAAGATTTTAAGCTTGCTTTTGTATTATTGTGGGGACTCTGGATCATTTGCATTATCATCCTCACCACCATCATCAACATTAAAATAAAAATACTCTTTTATGGGATTTATTGGTTTCTGAATGTACATAGATTTAGAATTTCTTATCTTTTCTCGGCCACGCTTAGAGATCTTAACCCCTTTAAAATTGGTGATTTATTTTGCTCAATGTTTTTCTTTCCCTATTGGCATATTATTATTATTTATTGGATTTATACCCTGCCTCTCTTCCCCGGTCAAAGGGAACTCGAGGCAGCTTATTTTAGGCCTTGCCAAAGCACTTGGACCACTTTGGAAAGAATAGATGTTTTAAGACAAATAAAATAGAAGATATAAATGACAAATCAAGGAAAATAATCCCTTTAATTCTTCATTTGATCATCAACTCTCTTTTTTGGTGCTATACCTTGAGCTAGCCTCCTGCTACTTGACTTGAGAAACAAAAGTTGTGGAGCAAGAGTAGCAAAGAAGAGCAGGAAATATGAAGTGCCTCCTCATGCCAGTCAGTTTATTATGGCTGACTGCATACAAAGGTGTAAAGACAACTTCTCCAATTTTACCACAAGTCATTGGAAAACTATACAGTGCATCCATAAAGTATTCACAGCGCATCACTTTTTCCACATTTTGTTATGTTACAGCCTTATTCCAAATTTCAAAGTGGAGATCTTTTATTTGGAAACTAGATGAACCAAAATATTTTATGAATAATCCACCTATCTAACTACTAAAAATGACAGTCAATGCCCCCCCTCCAGTATTAATATTTGAGATCTTGAAAAGGGGCCTTCTTGGTAGTGGCTTCTTGGAGATGGAGCCGATCAAGTGGTTAATTTGACTGTGTTATTGTTGTCACAAGAGGTGGGGTGGTTTTTTTGATGGGTTTTTATTATATGACAAATTAAAAATTGTTTTTTAAAACTAACTAACTAACAAATAATTCATTTCAGCCAGTTACAAATATACTCTGCTTATAAGAAGTAATCAAGCAAAGAGCTGAGCTATAAAAAGAGATTTCTTTAAGGATTATGTGATATAGCAAAACTAATATCTACTTAGTTGTTTGCTATATCATGTGGTATTTTGAAAGACTAATTTTAGTTCTGATTTAAAAAATTACTTCTTATAATTTTACTACTGACAGATCACTTCCTTTCTGGATTAGAGTTCTATTTCTTCCTATGTATATTCTTTTATATCTTTTTTCATACATGGAAAGCATGGATGTCTGAAGGAAGGATGACAAGGGACAGGAAGTGACAAGTGTACACAGCAATGTCACAACTCTAACTCTACACCCGATATCTTTTAAGCAATGTCACATATCAAGTACAAAGGACAGAGTATGTAACATTATGTCACAATGCATCTTTCATTATTTTGGCATAACTGTGATTACAGATTAATGATTATGGTAGAAATGACTATTTGCCAAGCCTCTCAACTCATGGCCTGGCTGACTATATGCTAGATCAGAGGTCTCCAACCCGCCTGTGGCCCACTATTGGGCCTCAGCCCAGTGAGAACTGGGTCCCAGAAGCAGCCGATGAACACATGTGTGCACAGCTCCACTTGAGTAAGCCGTGGGTGAGCTGCGTGTGCATACGCATTCCCACTCACCTGCCACTCACATGTAACCATTCCTTCTCCTTCACCCATTGGTCCGCAAAAACAGAAAGGTTGGGTGAACACTGGACTAGATACTGCAAACTAAATAGCAAATGAACTTTAAACAGTCCTCTTCCCCCATTCCTGTCTATATTATCTGCCTCCTTCCAAAGCAGCTTTTCACCAAACATAAAAGACCCCAAACGGCTCACTGCACATTAGTAGTTTGCGTCTAAGATTAAGCTCTCTGATAAGACATGAAATAAACATTATTGGGCAAGTTATTGCCTCTTATCCTTAAAAAAGATACCCTACCTTTATTTATGTAAGACAGATAAAATGAATCCAGGATATATTTGGAAGTTTGGCCAATTCAATTATATTCTCCTGAGGTAATCATCTCAAATCATTCTCAATGGCACTTATGTGAGTTGAACCTTTAATATACACTTTGACTCACCATAAACAACTGATACACAATTTTCTTCACCTCTTTCTGAAATCTCTATGGGTACTACCATTTTGATTTGTAATGTCTCTGGGAAGCTGGAGAAGAATAATCTGATATACTTATGAAGTATACATAAAAAGTATACATACATGCCAAAGGCTGCTATGAGAAACTATTTAAAGGTGCCCATGTTTAATGAAGTTAACATTAGTAGTGGACCTTTAATTCAAATATTCATACTCCTACATTTCCTTTCAGAGATGGAATTTTGAATAGGAGCTGTTTTACTAGATCCTGAATCAGATTGCTGAGCTTAATAACCTTACTTAATAATGTCTTCACCTGAGCTTGCCCACAAGCAATTGAGCTGGTTTCTTGTACCATATCTTTATCAGCTGAAATGCATTTTCTACTAAACAAGTGTTAATCTCGCCTAATAGCAGTAACATTTAGACTTACTATATATACAGTTTCATAGTGCTTTATAGCACTCTCTAAGCGGTTTACGTAAATCAGCATATTGCCTCAATCCAGATCCTCCTTTTACTGACCCCAAAAGAATGGAAGGCTGGGTCAATTTTGAGCTGTTCAGGATTGAACTCCTGACAGTGAGCAGTTTAGCCTGCAATATTGCATTCTAACCATCGTACCACCATGGCTCATCACCTTGTTCTTCTAGTCCAATCTTTTGTGATCTGGGTATCCTCTAGATGTTGTAGATTTCAAGATGCAACGTTTTCAGCTACTGGAAAATTTTCAGAATTGAGATGTACAGACCTGGAGGGCATCTGTAGCACGAAACATCCCTCTCTGCTTAATTCCTCCATGAAAATGGTTGTGGCTCCCCCCACTCATCCATGCTGGATGTATTTTTGATGTTTTTAACTTTTTAGTCATTCAGAGTCACTTTACAAGTGAGTAGCAATATTTTATTAATTATTTAATTATTTATTTTTATTTTATTAATTACATTTTTATGCCGCCCAATTCCTGAAGGATTCTGGGCAGCTTATAACAGAGATAGCAATAGCACTCAGACTGTATATTTACAACACCCGCCAAGCAGTTACAGAGTCAGCTTATTGCCCCCAAGAATCTGGGTCCTCATTCTACCAACCTTTAGAAGGATGGAAGGCTTAGTCAACCTTGAGCCTGGCGAGATTCGATCTGACAACCTGCTGAACAAGTCAGCAGAGATAGGCTGTAGTCCTGCATTTAACCACTGCGCCACCGAGGCTCCTTATATATTGATTATATTGCTCTAATATTATGAAATGTTTACCTCTATTTAGAATAATAGTAAATATTTGTAAACATTGCTTATAAATACTTCACCATGATATAGGAAACATTAGACTTACTTTGGATGTGTGAATACATCTATGAGCTTGACTTCTTCCACCATGTCTCCTCCAATAGATCGGACTAAATCATAGAAGTCATTTTCACAGTATTTTTCAGAAGGCAGCCAAAAAGATATATCATTGATTATAGGAGGATATTTACTGTAAGGCTAAAAAAAATATAAAGATTAAAAAAAAATGTAAACCAATGTTCTGAAGTAAATGGTAAGAATATATTTAAAAAGTGATTACTCTGAATATTATTAAGATTGTGTTTAACTGTTGCTTCCTACTTTTCAGTATAATCATTATAAATTAATTACAACATAGGCTAAGCAGCAATAAAGTTACATTATATATTGAATCTTAAAAATATTATAATTTATAGAATATTGCATTTTGAAAATAGAAACTTTTAAATTTAACCTTAAATAAAATAATTCTTTAAGCACATATACAGTATTTTCATCTAGCTTTACCACATTTCAGATTAGTTCTTTACATGCTGATGTTCAAAAATCCATTTTTTCAGTCTTTAATATTCATTGATGTAGACATCACCACTGCTCCTAATGCTAGTAAGACTAAATAAGAAATTTGAAGGGAAACTTAGCTTTAGGAGCATGCACAAAATGGAAAATATTTCAGGCTCCTTGGCTCCCTGAGAAAGAGTCCCTCCCTCCTGCCACTTTGGTCTATATTCTACCACCTGCACCAGCATTATCAACAGGTCTGGGAACAGAGTATTAAAGGCTCTCTGGAACCCTAAGGAGGGAGGGTGCTGTCCAAATCTCTGAAGAGATGCTGCTCCAGAGGATAGGGATTATGACAGAAAAAGCATATAATCAGACCCTATGCCATGAAGAGCTTTATAGGTCCGTGGTGGCGAACCTATGGCACGCGTGCCGGAAGTGCCACACAGAGCCATTCCTCCAGGCATGCAAGCTGTCGCCCCATTCACATGTGCACATGCCTCCCGTGATTTGCAGTTTGCAAAAAGGCCCTCCCACCTGCCCCGGCTTGCTTTTCTTCTCTCTTCCGAAGCACAACTGACTGGCCGGGCAGTGCCGATCAGCTGTTTTTCAGAAGAGGGAAGATTGAGCGCGGAGGGGGAAGCATGTGAGCATGCACAGGGGGCATGTGTGCACAGGCAGGAATTGTGCACAATGCACACGGGGATCGCGCACGCATGTGCAGGGGGGCACACTTTCAGCACGCGGACCCGAAAAGGTTTGCCACCACTGTTATAGGTGGTGACACCCTCATATAGCAACCCAAATTGCACCTGGAAAACTACTGGCAACCAATGAAGGTCACGTAGCAGCAGTGACACACGGGCAAACCATAAAGGGCCATCATTGCTCGTATCACTGTGTGTTTTGTGCCAGCTATAACACCTAGACAGTCTTCAAGGGCAGCCCCTTGCAGTAGTCCACTCAGGAAGTGAGTGGTATCATGCTTTTCGTTTTCATTGTTACCATTCAGTTTTAAACACTGCCAATGGAGCCTGCAGATACTGAGAATAAAATCGCCATCAAC
Source organism: Boaedon fuliginosus (assembly GCA_027560395.1). Taxonomy (NCBI): domain Eukaryota; kingdom Metazoa; phylum Chordata; class Lepidosauria; order Squamata; family Lamprophiidae; genus Boaedon; species Boaedon fuliginosus. The sequence continues at coordinate 38,946 of JANHGC010004319.1, read as the reverse complement.
AGGAGCTTCATAGTGTGCATATCCACGACAAAGTATGTTATATTGATAAACACCCATCATACAAAGGAAAGGAAATACGTTTTATTTTTCTTCTATTTCCCCCTGGTGTGATTTTGCCATTCCTAAATCACCTTGTTAATATAATGGCATTACAATATCACAAAATCAGGCGTGGCTCCCTCACGCAGTCCAACCACAGTGAAGCTACTTTGTTAAGTCATAAAATAAATATCAGAACACATTGGGTCTACCCAGATGAGCTTTTTGAAATTCTGATTTATTGGAAAACATTGTTAAATTTTCATACCCCTTACAGCATGCTAAGCGTCTCAGATTAGAAAAGCTCAGAAAAAGAAAGAAGCATGCAAAGTGGGGAATGTAAAATATTTTTAAAGGACAAACGTTCATGAATATGAAATGTTGGATCCACACATATACACACTGATACAATTGTGCTAAAACGGTCATAAAATAATAGATTATTTTAATGGAGATTATTAATAAATTCCATGATCACAAAACTGGAATTGGACATTTTAAAAATAATTCAAGTACCGGCTTCCAAACCTCTCTGTACTGCACAGAAGGCCGGGTTGCACATAACATAAATCCAGGCTTTGTTTAACGCAATTACAGTTTGTTTAAACATCTGAACCCACGTCAAGCAACAATTTATGATTTATTTCTGGACAACAAATCTAAATCTAATGCTATCATTTGAAGTTGGATTACAGATTTCATAGACTTTCTTTAAAAAGAAAAGACCCTGGAATACGCAAGCAAACAAACAAATCTCACAGCCTACATGAACACACAGCTTCCATCAGTGCCTTACAAACATGCAAGTAAAAAAAAACATGCTTTTCAATAAACAGTTTAATACTGTTTAAACAAAAGCCTGCTCCCACATAAACAGGAGCAGAATAGCCTTTTACTCCTGGGAAGCTTAAGCTCCGTCTGGATACTGTAATAGACAAAGGCAAAACAAACCATAGTTGTCTTAATAAACTGGGATTAGCCTGTCTACAAACTAATATGTTATTAAACAAACCATACTAAAACAGTATTGGCTTACAGTTATGAGCAAATAAAAAATTACCAACCCTCTATTTTCTTATCATATTCTAAGACAGAGGATTTTAACTTTCATGGATATGGATGGCCCTGCTCATCTATATCTTCTATATCTTTAAAAGATAGGTGGGGCGCGGATGGGAGTTTGCATTGCTCTCTACAAACTTTCGGTTCTGCACCAATCTACCTCAAACTTGGTAGATAGGTAGCAAAGCATAGTAAGATCAGTACTGTCAGGATCTCCAAAGGGTAAGGGGCCTTTTTGACCCCTTTTTGGGGGGGCAAAAAGGACACTCTTCAGTAACAAGCAGCAACTCTCTACTGAGCATGTGCAGTTTTTACCTCTCTCTACTGAGCATGTGCAGTTTTCAAACTCACTGAGACACCATATTCAAACCACTGAGGCGCCATGATGCATACATATAAATTCCAGATTTATCCCAGCGGCGACGGGCCCAAGACATGCAGAGCAGCCCACTCTGCCAAGTAAGGTCGCCTACGATGTTGGAGCGGGTGTGGGGGCTTAATAAGGCCTACAAATGGCTGCAGCCCAGTGCCCCCGTCAAGCCCTGGCTGCTTTTCCTCAGAGCTGACCTGCCCTTGGCCTAGAGCTCGGCCTGCCCTTGGCCCAGAGACAGTCTTGCTGGAGTAGAGATGTGGAAGGGGGTGCAAGTGGCTTAAGAAGGCCCGCAAATGCTGTGGCACAAATATACTTCTTTAAAAAAAAAACCCAAGCAAGGCCGGGTAATCACCTAGTAGTTTTTATTTGTAACTTTTTTTCTCTAGCTAGAGGACCCAGCCAACGTGGGCAGCAAAAAAGGGCTCTCTCCTGCCTGTCAACTCCATCTTGCAAATGATCCACCTTCACCCTACATTCATGTTAACATGTTTCCTCTTTTGTCCTGTGCCCTATCAAGTGATCCCCAGCTGCTTCGGCTGTAAACAATGTTTCTTAGTTTCCTTTTCTGTCCACAGCAGCTGATGCACTGCCTGATTAATATAATGTATTAACGCAATAGGAGAATATATTTTATGCCTGGGAAATATTTTATGGCAGAACAGCAGAAATCCTAAGTGAATACCTGATAAAGTAATAAACTTGTAAGAAGCGTAAATTTACAGTAAACTGATTTACACAGACCTGGCTGCACGTGATGCAAACGCTTTAGTGCATATCTGATCAGGAATACTGTGAGAATTTCAAATTAACAACCCCACAGTGATTCCAATTTTTGAATCACAAATGCTTATCCAACTTGTTACACGAATAAACTTGTCAAACAAATTCATTGCCACTACAGTGCTTGCAAAACTCAAGCCTCGATAAAACCACCACACATTTCTTAATGAAATATCAGAGTGTATGAATGATATTTTCTCACACCAATCCTGCTGTACCATGTTAAAGAGCCTCTACAGAAAATGCGTGACCACAAAGCTCATGTGAACCATGTGCCTTACGCCATCAATATAAAACACTGCTATGGTTAGGACTCTATTTTTATGGCAAAAAAGTTATTTGTATATATTACCAAGTGTGTTGTCCTACAATGTTACATTTTATGCTGGAAATTAATTTATTACATGTTCTATTGATTAAGACAACTCATCCTACCTTCCTCTTGGACCACGCGACATTTGAGGAAAAGAATTAAATTGTTCCATTTTAAAAAATGGTATGTGTGTTAAATCAGGCTAAAGTTTGGTAAAAAAAATTGATTGTTGTTGTTGTTAGTTGCGAAGTCGTGTCCGACCCATTGTGACCCCATGGACAACGTTCCTCCAGGCCTTCCTG
>JANHGC010004316.1:60287-79130 GCA_027560395.1 Boaedon fuliginosus | reverse complement strand
TTGGTGCCATTTGGTGCCAAATTGAATATTTCTATTGAGCACATACAAACTCTTTTCTTTGCTTTATATATATAGATTTCATGACAGAGGGTTGCTAATAAATTATTCTAAATCAAAAACTTGTTCGACTTGTCATAGATGGTTGCTGTTGAACCTACTTTTTTAAAAAAATTAAAAATATTCTGGTATTCTCTGTGGTATCAAATTTGAAGGTCCTTCTCTTGCCTTGCTTCTAGATTTTTAATGACTTTTTTGGTTTAATTTGTTATCTTGATAAATTATTGTTAACGGAGGAGCTGAAATGTTGTGTTATTAATGATCTAGGGATATTATCAATTTGTTCTTGTGCTATTGTATAAGCTGTTAAACAAATAGCAATGAGTGCATCATTGTTTTATTTCTAATGGGTTTAAATTATAATCCAAAAGGGACCCTGAGATGTTTGAGAGCAACCAACATGAATGGATGGTGCTTGAAGTAATAACCTTCTGACTGCAATTCTTTATTTATATCTATTTTATTCATTTTTACTCTCAAGGTTTACAAAACAATCAATAAAGCAATGTAGTTTCTTCTGAATTGCTATAAATCATTGGGCAGTCTGGACTACTGCCTATCATCCCAACTCACCTCACAGGGTTGGAGCCTCACACACCTCACAGGAGCTGTGGTGGCACACAGTGGTTAGAATGCAGTATTGCAGGCTGACTCTGTCCTCAGCCAGGAGTTCAATCCTGACCAGCCCAAGTCATTCTTCCATCCTTCATAGCTCAGTAAAATGAGGACCCAGATTGTTGGGGCCAATATGCTGACAGTGTAAACTGCTCAGAGAGGGCTGGAAAGCACTATGGAGAGGCATACAAGTCTAAGTACTATAGCTATTGTTGTTGTGGAAAAACTAGGAGGAGGAAGGGCTTTAGGTATGTTTATCACCTTGAGTTATTTACAGTATGAAAATAATACAGATGGGATAAAATAATAAAAAATGTGGCAGTCTCATATCCAGACTAAGTTTGTGATTTATTGCCCTTGAATTGTAAAATAAATATAGGCCGGTGCTTCTCACTGTGGCCATCCTGAATAAGATGTTGATACATAGATAACTTTTTTCCACTCTACCCAAGACATAGGTGAGCAGGTTGAAAAGACTCTAATCCTGCTCTTGTATAATAATGTTTTCTGGTTCCTGACTCACTATAACCCCCAAATGTGGCAAGTACTGCACTTATTCTAATGATAGTTGCCTATATATAGTGTTAGGAGCAATCAAAAATATTTTGTTTGCTCTATTTTTAAAGTCATAGTTGAATTAGTGCCCAAGTATATTTCTTTGTACGTAAATGGCGGCTGGGGGCGGTGGGGGGGGGGTAGGAAATGACACCTAAGTACAACTATCTCTGAACATTTTCCTGTAACACAAATAAATAAATACTGGTTGTCTTATGAGAAGGAAGGAATAGAATAAGAATAGAGAAGACACATCTACTCATCAAGGGTTTTTTTCTGTTACTGGTTATTCCCTGATTTTTATCTGACCAAAATGCTTAAAATAGCCAACAAAATATAAATACAAAACTAAATTGGAAACAGACAGATTAAACCATTATGTGTACAGATAGACACATAGACACATACACTTATAACTCATCAAAACACAAGAAATCCATAATTAAAGGATTGGTTTGACTTTCCTAAGAATGATAAATTATCCACTTAAATTATGATTGATTCCATGGAAAGAAAATACCAGTATTATCTTCTCTTTTCACATTTTACTCCTTTTTACATTTTGTTTCGTTCCTTATCTACAGGTGCTTCCTCCACCAAATATCTCATTTTTTGGAGGATACAATATGTTCTTTTTCTTTGGATTTTACACAGGAGGGAAGAGCTAGATAGGGGTGCACATTGTTCTTTCTTTTGACACTTTTTAAAGGAAACATTTGCATGAAATATGTTGGCGGGATGCATTCGAAAGATGCAAGGAAACTATGCTTAGATTGATTTTGGCAGAAAATACAAGTTTATTCTTGTGCTGGCCAAAGAAAAACCAGCTTGCTGTTTGATGTTGGATGTCAGATAAAAGTAACTTGAACTTGTACCTTTAAAACAGTTTGCAATTAAAATGTATTGTAGTTTTGGTGTGGACATTTGTTTACAATGTATTGGCATAGATAACTACATAGACTTCACATTCACAGCTTCTTTTTATGGGTAATTCATTTAATGCAAATTTAGGTTGTGTTAATAGTTTATCCCCACTTTTCCCAGCCTGAACTTGTCATATAATACACTAATTATTCTGTGTAGCAATAAAGAACATTAGATAATTATCTGATGTATCCACTGGATAATCACATTTGCATTTCCATAACCCAAAGAATATGTTGTGTAGAAATTGGGAGAAAGCTGGAAGATAATGCAGGTGAGTGTTTTCTTTAAGCAAATAAGTCTGCTATGAATTAGAAACAGGTTTACAGAAAGGCAAGTGAAGATATTTGTGTATCTTGAGTTTGTATTAATCACTTCTGCTTCAACTTGAAAACATAATGATATAGTGGTGAAATTTAAAATGATTTAAGATGTATTTGTAAAATCCCAGGTGCATAAGGTGAGGTTCCACCAGTTACAAAAAATTATGAAGATGTCAGACAAGATGTTCTCAGGAGAATTCTGTAGGGACAGGAGTTGCAAGGAGTTTCTGGAAGTTATCTCAATTTGTGGAGAGACACCAGTGGGAGTCCTTGGTTTTTTGGAAGACTAGAACCCTGAGACATAGAGGGCTTTAAGGATTTAAGGTAACATTTTATTAATTGTGTTTTGGAAACCGACGTTTGATGAAGTTGACAACACTTTTTCTGCTCAACTAGAAAATTTACAATCTAACAACAGTGTTTGAGACTGTAAAGTTTTCAAGAGGTTCAGCCTTGTTAAAAGAGGCCAGCCTATGTTAAAAGTTTGTTTTGTTATTCTTGTTAACAGCTGGATTATGGACACATTTTGTGATGATTTTATAACATAATATATTGCAACTTAGCTTTTAATAAAATCAAGGGATACTTCCATTGCAGGACGAATAGTAATTTATCTTAATTTTATCCAAGGCTGTAGGTCTATTGAGTATTTGAGAATCCATAGAGAACTCAGACTTTATTTGCTTGATGGTCTGGAACTGAAATTGAATGAAAACATTGTAGTAACAATTGTCTTTTTGTTATAATTTCTTAAAGTGGCTTTAAGAAGAAAAGGATAAACGACTGAGGTTCATACATACAATGGAATGAAAGAATAAGCGTAAAGGAGAACTTTTCTACATTAGATTTCCGTGGCTTATTGTACGTGCATAAGTGTAAATACTGTGGAGGAAACATTTTGCTTACAATCAGTTTTACCGATTACTATTGCATGTGAATGGAAAATTGGTGTAACTTTAAACAAACCCTCTAATCTGTGAGGTTATAAGTGTAGGCAATCCACAGCTATGGCTTGGTTCCTAGAATCCTGGGCATAAGTGCTGAAAATTGAAGGTATAGTTTACAATTATTTCAATGGGAGGTACGCAAAAACATTGTCACTAAATGCCCCCTTCAGTCCTTGGTCTCTGGACTTCCCAAATATTGGGTGTAACCCGAGCCATGCAAAAATACAGTAGAAATAACACTAGAACTTGGACTTATATACCACTCCACAGTGCTTTACCACCATACTCTCTGAGCGGTTTACATAGTCAGCATGTTGTCCCCAACGATCTGGTGCCTCATTTAACCAACCTTGGAAGGATGGAAGGCTGAGTTGATCTTGAGTCCGTCAGGATTGCCTGAAATATTGTATTCTAACCACTGCACCACCTGTAGCTCATTTATTTTATCACTTTGATAAAAATTGTCTTTTTTTCATGATGGTTATAGCTGGCTGTACTGACTGTGTAGTTAGTAACTGTGTCAGCCCTCACTAAATTGGTTGTATCTCTGCTCCATTCCACACTCTACTTAATTATTTCTTTCCCCCATTTCCCCACTACTGTTTATTTTTTATTATTGCATTCGATTTGACAGATTATTTAAGCAGAAATCTCACATGATTATTCCTCTCTAATACAGCCTGATTTTTTTCACTTGTTTTTTTGTTTTTAAGAAAATCCAATGGTCTTTTCTAAAGTACATATGTACTTTTTTTTTAAGTTCCACTCCCTTCTTTTTTAAAGAGGAAAGAAATCTTAACCAGGTAACATTTCTAACTTTCTCACCTCATCAATACTGAATTTGGATACTGAAAAGAAAGTTTGGCACTCAAAACCTTAAATAATGAGGAAAAGCCCCCTCAAACCTTTGTTAAGATTTGAGCCTCAGTGGTGCAGTGGTCACTTCTGACTATCGGCTGCTTGCAACTTGACAGTTCAAATCCCATCAGGCTCAAGGTTGATTCAACCTTCCATCCTTCCGAGGTTGGTAAAATGAGGACTCAAATTGTTGGGGGCAATATGCTGATTCTGTAAAACTGCTTAGAGAGAGCTGTAAAGCACTATAAAGCTGTATATAAGTCTAAGTGCTATTGCTATTGCTCTTCCATTATCTGAGTACATTTTAGATGTACTGGAGAACAATTTCTAATGTGCTCAACTAACAGAATCCATGGTCATGTTTCCAAATGCATTTCAAGAGCAGCAGTTTGGGGATATTGATACAGGTAATAAGAAAAATATTTCTGGTTTTCAGTAGCTAAAATTATGAATCTCTATATAGGGACCATCCATACATTGATTATCAAATATACATTATAATATTAGGCATTTCTTGTTTGCTCCCATTGTCCTCTCCCTACCCTCAAGAAGATATTTTGTTCATCTCTATCTGAAGATTTCCATGGAAGAGCTGATATATTCAGGAATAACTATTTACACAAGTCCTTAGACATTGTAGTCTCAGATTTCCAAACTCAGTTCCTGCTAAGTTATCTCTAAACAAATAAACCATATGATAGTGTAATATTGTGGCCTGATTCTCACAGTATGCTTAAAAACAAATTCCAACACGTTGAATAATAAACTAGCCTCTTAAACTGGATGTAATATATAATGTCAACCCATCCCATCTGTAATACGTGTGATTAAAGCTAGCTCTGCATAACCAGGACCTTTTGAACACTTGAGAATAGGAATTGTGAAGGGAAGGAGATATAGTCTATAAGACTGGAACCATTTGCAGTCATGCTGTTGCTTTTTTTTCTTCTGATGCATTTCAGCTGCTTTGACTGGAGGAAATAGTACAAACGCTGCAAAGGATGGGTGAAGGGAAAATAGGCAAGATAATGGGAAGTAGTAGTAGAAGTATACTCATCCTCTTGAAATGCTTAGAGATGGACCATTTTGAAGTGAGCAGAGCATCAAAATATTTGCAACTTTTAAAAAAATATTTCAATTAAGATGCACATTCTTGTTGAAAAACAATAAATTAAATTTGCATTATTTTCATCAACATTACTTGCATCCTTGTTCTGGATACCATAGATAGATGGACAGACACAGCCTCTTTGCTTAGTTCAAATGCAGGTATAAAGTGTCTGCTCTCCTCATGGAAAGAATCGGATTGCCTTTAATTTATCGAGGCAAGCAGCTCCTGATGGATTAATCTATTAAGCTTTCTTGGCATGATGTCAAAATTTTGCTATTGCTTTCATCTTTTTTTTAACTTTATAATCTAGTCAAACTGTCCTGATTTTATGTGATGGTTTTCCATCCAGAACTGATTGGCTTTGTGGATCAGCTGAATTACCACTCGTGTGAAATAGGATATTTTAATATGATGGCTTTCAATCTCTCTGCATTCCTGGAGGTACTTCAGGAGCAGGAGAAATGTGAACCCAGCAAACCTAGGTGCTTTTAAAGTGATGAGTAACTAGCCCAAAGGTTTGTTGATTTTAAAAGCTCAATAAAAGCTGTCAAGCTTATTTCCCTTGTTTGCCAAACATAGCAAAACATTTAGTTTTATTGAGGTCATTTTTCTCAAAAAGCAAGAACAAAACAGGAAAAAAGACAATTGAGCCATTTATTTGGGGACATTATTGCACTAATACAGTGAATAGACTCTAGATTTGGGATCTTGGAAAGTGTGTCTATTTCCCAACAATAGACTCTTTTCTTTTATATATACATATGTATACATGTATCATTCCTTCTTTACTTCTTGGGATATGTCCACCCAACTCAAAACATGACTCTGGGTAGTGTGCCACAGTGTTCTTTACATTGTATACTCATGTCTTATTTTTAATAAAATCGGGTAATATGCAGGAAGCGCTTAGATTAAGAGCAGTAGCCTTTAATTTTGCTTTCATTTAAGTCGAAAAGTATCATCTCGGTTTTTGACATATAAAGCTATTTCTATCATTTTAGCATAGTACACTGTGTATTTAGGCCCACTTGTTTGCAATTTGCAAATAAGTCAGGAAGTTTGTTTTAAGGAGAGTCTGAGAAACAGCTCATATTATAGAATAAAGGTTATAAAAGCTGATAAAAAAGCCAAGCATGATAATTAAAGTTGGTTTAAAAAAAGAATAAGGGACTCAGTGGCTCAGTGGCTCAGTGGCTAAGGCATTGGCAGTTCGAATCCCTAGCGCCACGTAACAGAGTGAGCTCCCATTACTTGTCCCAGCTTATGCCAACCTAGCAGTTCAAAAGCATGTAAAAATATGCAAGTAGAAAAATTGGGACCACCTTTGGTGGGAAGGTAACAGGGTTCCGTGCGCCTTCGGCGTATAGTCATGCCAGCCACATGACCATGGAGACGTCTTCGGACAATGCTGACTCTTCGGCTTTGAAACAGAGTTGAGCACCACCCCCTAGAGTTGGGAACTGACTGGCACAAATGTGCGAGGGGAACCTTTACCTTATAAAAAGAATAATCTAGTTGCTAGTATTGTTTTATTCTTGCTTAGAATTCAAGACGTCCTTCTGTATCCAATGGTATAAAATATTTCTCTTTCAGTAACTGGTTCTATATTATTATTGACAATGCTACTACCAGTAGATGAAATTATTTTTTTGACAGGAAGCCCTCAACATATGACCACAATGGTGCCCAAAATTTCTGTTGTTCAGTGAGACAGTTAAATGAGTTTTGCCTCCTTTTACAACCCTTCTTGTCACAGCTGTTACGTGAATCACTCCAGTTGTTAAGTAAGTAGCATGAGTGTTAAGTGAATCTGGCTTCTCTGTTGGTTTTGCAAAAGGGGATCACGTGACCCTGCAACCATCATAGATATAAACCAGTTGCCAAGCACCCAAATTTTGATCATGTAACCACAGGGAACATGAAAAACCCCAGTGAGATACTATTTTCAGTGACATTGTGACTTCAACTGGTCAGTAAACAAATGGCTGTAAGGCAAGGATTACCTGTATTAGTTTTGCATGCGACTCCAGTTATTGCAGACTCTGAATGAATTACATACCCACCATCTGTAAAGAAGATTAAAAGTAAAAATTATGAACATTTACAGTAATAGTGCCATAATGGGAACACCCTTTTTAAGCACCAGGGAGTATCACAATTGAGCTGAATGAACATTTCCGTGGCCTCTCTCTTGCTTTACAAAAGGAATAACCGCTTAAAGGCAACATAATCCTTACATGCACTTGTCTGTAGAGAATATTATGGGTTTGACTATGTCACAGGATGCTATTGTGTCAGGTAAGGACATGCTCTTGGTGCCATTTATTAGTGATGACCTAAGCCACCTGTCAGCTATGCAGACTAGCAGCCAGATTTTCATGCAAGGAGCCTCACCTTTTTTGAGATACGCATTAAAGAAGCTTTCTTGATCTAGTTTACTTGAGGAGACTTCCAACTGTATTTGCTTTGTGATCTCAGATAATAAAAGGGATCTGTATTATTTGCTAACTTCAGAATTTGTAGTTCAAGAGCTCATTGTAATGCTCTGCATTGTGTCTACTGTTGCATCTAATGTTTGTAAAGTGCTGCAGTTGGCAAATTGCTGCCTTTTATTACTGCTTAGCAGCATAACAGTTGGTTATCAGCTTAAGAGTAGAAGGCAATCAAATAAAAGCTATTCTGAATGCCCCTAGTAATGGGAGGGCAGACTTTTTCAAAACCTTTTAAATGTAAGAGCAGGCCTTGAGGAAGAATATATTGAAGAGACACCCTACCTTACAGGTTGTGCAAAACATTTTGATTTAAACATGTGTTGCGCTCAAAATGGTCGTCAGAGATATATCGATATAGGTAAAGTTAAAGGTTCTGCTTGCACATTTGTGCTAATTGGTTCTCCACTCTAGGAGGTGGTGCTCATCTCTGTTTCAAAGCCAAACAACCAGCGCTGTTCGAAGACGTCTCCATGGTCATGTGGCCAGCATAACTAAATCCCGAAGGCACACAGAACGCTGTTACCTTCCCACCAAAGGTGGCCCTTATTTTTCTACTTGCATTTTTTACATGCTTTTGATCTGCTAGCTTGGCAGAAGCTGGGACAAGGAACGGGAGCTCACTCCATTACGTGGCACTATGGATTCGAACTGCTGAACTGCCAACATTTCTGATCGACAAGCTCAGTGTCTTAGCCACTGAGCCACTGCATCGATATACTTCCTGGTAAATAAGAACAAACCATTTTGAATGTAAAACACATTCAACACATTATTTGCACATAAGCAGTTGTTTTTAAGCTTGCAGGTTCAGAGGCAGCTGACCGCTGAGCACTAGTTATGAAAAAATAATAGTAGGGCAAGGGACTGTTGCATTTATAATTTCTTGTTATTGCTTTTGCTTCATTTTGATCCAATCACTTAATATTATATCCAAATTCATAACTTCTTGGTTGTAGAATTAAAAATAAGGAGCACAAGTATTTTCATGAAGTCCTGCCTTATTATAACAAGGGACTGTTTCAGAGAAAAATGAGGGAAGAAAGATGGGAGTGTGTGCCAGGGACATATATCCTCTAGAGCAGAGATGTCAAACTCAATTTCATTGAGGGCTGCATCAGGGTTGTTTGATCTCAGGGGGGCAGGGTAGGCGTGGCCAAGGTGGATGTAGCCAGCTCAACATCACTCATGTCGGGGGGCACCTGTGATGGCCCGAGTGCTCTGCCAGTGAAAACGGGCTCCTGAACTCCATTTTCAGGTGCAACAGCCTCCTGCAATCATCTGCCAGCAAAAATGGAACTTATGAGGGCCCCCTGAGTGCCATTTTCGCTGGCAGAGGCACCGCAGGCCGGTCCTTCACTGTTTCCAGGATGCTCCTGCGGGCCAGATCTAAGTACTCCACAGGCTAGATCTGGCCTGTGGTCCCTGAGTTTGACACCCCTGGTCTAGAGGATTATCCAAGGCATGAAGGTAATTCTTGTCTCCCTAGCTGTAGAAAACAGACCTGTATTGGGCAGTGGTAATACAGGACAATGCTGTCATTTTAGTGACAACCTCAAAGGCATTGTTTCACATGACATGGAAGAAGGATAAGTAAACCACTCTGTATTTTAGCAAAAAACAAAACAAAACCCAACCCCACGGATAAAGTAAAGTGACTGATAATGATCATGCTGGATAACCGTTTCTCAAATTGGATGATGCAAAATGCACCACTGAGGAAGAACTTAGGATCTTTCAGATAACTAATTGTGTTTCTGGTGTGGCTTCAGGCTACCAAGTTGCTGATGTTGCCATATATGAAGAAAAGTCTGAAACCACTAAGATAGAAATACAATGGGAATATGAGCATGAACATGGGGAAGCACGATACGGTGAAAGATGAAATGGATAGACTCTATTTTAACTTCTTCAGTATCAGCAAACTGAAATAGCTTGGAATTGGGCACTTTCAGAACTACTCAAGGTCACAAAAGCATGAGAGGAACAGCATTGATTTCATAGTCAGGGAGAACATAGGAAAGATAATACTTGAGTACAATGCAACTAATGACCAAAACAACAATTAGACTTTGTGTGCAACCCTTTAATATGATATCCAACTTCATATTCCAACCACTGATGCAGAAAAAGAGAAGGCTGATACATTTTATGGTTAAGTTCAATTAGAAATTGAGAAAACATGAAAGCAAGATGTGCTGCTTGTGGTTGGAGACTGGATTGCCATAGTTGAAAAATATGGAAGAAGGAAATATAAAATAAGTAACTTTATACTGACTTACAAAATTGAAATGAAGCAAAAAAAGTTTCTGCAAATCCAAGGATTTCTTTGTTGCTAACAAAGTATTCAGACAACAAAACAACACATATAAATAGACATCACCAGATGAAATACACAGAAAACCTTTTGAGTGTATGACTGGTACAAGGAAGTGGAAGAGCTCAGCTATAATAGAAAAGACATTGCCAGAGGCTGACTCTGGAACAGATCATCAACTGTTCCTGTGCAAGTTCCAACTCAAGCTAAAGCAGGAGAAGAAAGCTAGCCAGTTTCCATGGTATGATTTTGAGTACAGGCCCACCAGTTTCAAGAACATCAGGCATCAGTTTCAAGTCTTGACCTCTTATTGATAAGGAACCAGAGGAACTATGGGATGAAATCAAAGACGTTGTTAATAAAGAATATGAAAAGCAAATTGCAAAAGACCAAGACACAAAAGAAAGTAATCTGGATGTCAAAACAAACTATGAAAATTGTCAGTGATAGCATGAATCCAGTAATTGAGGTTGCTCTACAGCAGTTTGTAAACCATTGCTCTGGTTTCTGCTGTTGAATTAGGTGGGACAGGATTATCCTCAATCTAAATGTGATGTTTAGGCATGAAAGTGTATATGTGTGTATAGCATGTGTATGCAAGGGGGGGGGATCTAACTGCTCTTTTATATCTTGTTTTCATTCAAAATATTTGGGAAAATTATATATATATATAGTGCAAATACATATGTGCATGCATTTTGAGAAGGTCAAAATGAGCTCACACAACACAAAGGAATTTAAATTTGTAAAATATTCACTATGATGGGAGAGAAATGGGTTGTGATCCTACTGTGAAGCACTGTGGTAGGTCCTAATTCTAGTGCTAATGACCCATAGTCTTTGCTTTCTCATGGGCCACACTATAAAACAATGGCTGTGGAATTATTTCCAAAGAGGATGATTCATAACATAAATCCCAAAGCATAGGATTTTCCCTTGGGTCGGAATGTGCAGAAATTGTGTGGTTAGAGAAACATTCTTTTTTAATTCTTCTAAATAAATCAAATGGGCTCTGGAATCTCTGAAATGTATCCATGTCCTGGAGCATAAATGTCCCATCTTGTACTTAGCCTTTTAGATTATTTTTGGATATGTCATTTTTTTGATGTATGGAGCATGAAATGATAATTTCTGTGGTGGAATCATTTGTACTTCCCAAATATCAGTCAGCATGTATTACATCTAATCTTTTTAAATCCAAAATTGCTAATGTAAAGACTAGCCTAGTTGTTTTCTCTTCTGTTTTCTGCTGTGAAACTGGGTAATTCTCACAGAATAAAACATTTATTTTTATTTTAACAGCTGAATTCATATTTCTAAAAATTGTGGTGTTAACATTTTTTTCCTCCCTAGTTAGTTTTGGGAGGGCCACGATGTAACCTAATAATAATACTTTGAACATGAAAAGGACCAGGTTACATATCTGAAGGTTTCCCGTCCCAACAACTAGAAATGAAACAGGTATAGCTAATACCTTAAAGATTACTCATGTTATTACTTCCACTCTTTCTTCCTGACCTCTCATTTTCCTGATGAAATTTCTTGGAAATTTGAAAACCTGAAATTTAAGCTTCAATTGGCCTAATAAAATGTTCTTCCCTAATGGCCAACGTGTTTACTATTGCTTTTTTGTATTTACAGACACAGTTGTAAGGATTTAAATCTGGATATTTCTTCTTTTTCCAAATTTCAGAATTTTCATTGGAGCTCTAAAGCAACTGTTCCTTACATTATGATTTAGCTCAGATTCAGTTGTTATATTGTAGTTGAAGGTACCACCTCTTCCTAGGTATGGCCAGATCCCTTCTTAATAGACTTGGATAGACTTTGTAGATAGCTTTGAAGGTTCTTCTTTATTCATACTGTTCTGTGGGTCTGGAGTGATAAAAGAAAGCAGAAAAGGACCCAAAAATTAGCTCAGAGCCCAGCCAGTTGATCTAGAGAACTTCTATTCAAAGATGAATAGCTCAGTAGGGTTGTTGGTGACATGGCATTCTAGTGGATGAGATTGCTTTCCCTTCTGTAGTCTGCAAGTTGATCATAGCAACTGGAATTCTTTTCTTTTTGGTTTGAAACATTTTCCTGCTTATCGAAATAGCTTCTTCAGCTTTTTCAGAAGCTATTTGGATAAGCAGGAAAATGTTTCAAACCAAAAAGAAAAGAAGTCCAGTTGCCATGACTCAACTTCCAGACAACGCTGCCTGATGACTGAGAATTTTCATCGACATTTTCTCTTTTGCTCTTGCAGAATAGCACAGTGGAAATCCTAATGGGCAGAAATAGACCTGGGGGAAAGGAGTGGATCGTCTACCAAAATATAATAGTAATAACAAAGGGAAGGAAAGCCAAGGAAAGATAGAATGCATGTAAGGATTTGACTATTGTATATAACATATCAACAAGAGTCTTCGAAAATATTCTGTTTAGTATATAAACAGAATGGATTGCATGGTCTGTGTGGCATAGTACATAAAATTATCTAATTGACCATTTTAGCTTTTGAAATATGTAGCTTGTTTGGGGGATTCAGTTCTTCTGCACAAAAATCTTTGCTTCCCCTTTATGAGAACCTCACTCTGCAGGATTCAGTCTAGTGCTTGAAAATATTTGGGACCTGAAAGTATAAAAAATTCTTGGATAGTTTTCTGAGTTTACCCACACATACTATATCTGCACTTGCTCTGTAATTTACTCAGTTAATGCAACAGATAAAATACTGCAGCTCATTTCATCTCGCTATGTTTTGGAGATTCATGAAGTACCAGGCACTGGCAAAGAGATGACTGTTCTAATTTAGATTAAGTCTAGGAAAGAAAGCATTCACTGTAGCAGGTAGTGAAAAGAGAAAGGTGCGTTGGAGGTATTAAAGAGTTTAGATTTCACCCCAGGCATTTGGAGAACAAAGGCTGTGCTGTTCATGCAGTAGCTGATGTATCATCAGCTGCTAGAATCAACTATTACTGGGTGAAGCTGCAGATCTTGCAATATTGTTTTCTGACAGCCTTCAATTCATTATATGCTTTTGTTTGTTGCTGCTATCATAATACAGTTTAGGGTTGAATTCCAAGGGAAAAAATTCTTAACCACCTATTTTAACAGTTATATTTTTTAAAATACATGTGACTTTTTGCTCATTCCCAAGTTTGAAAAGTAGTACTTTAATAACGAAAGCACGCAGGGATGTTAATAACTTTTTTGGGGAGAATAAGAAACTTCATCATGGATAGTATACTTCTAATATTTGAGGAGTTCCATTGTATTGTAACAATTTCAGAACTCAGCAGAAATTTTGCTGTAATGTTCTTTTTGAAACTTAATCACTTTTTCTTCAGTTAAAATATTTAACTCCTTCCCTTCTCATATAAGAAAATCTAATATCCATGAAATTATTTGTGCATGTCTTCTGAACAGGAAACAAAGCTGTTTTCCTGTAGCATTTAAATATATACTGTATATATATATATAAACCCATACTAAGTAATTGCCATTTTTCAACAGCCTTAAGTTCAAATTGTTAATATCGGAATAAACATATTATGAGTCACAAAGCATTCCTACTTCCTGCCTTCTAAATAATCAAGGACTGCTTGATTTATGCACTTTAGATTTCTGGGGCCATGTTTAACATCTGTTGCCTATGCAAACAAAATTTATAAACAAACTTCAAAGGTTTAAAAAAATCAACTTCTTCCCATTTGATGTCCTTCAGTCATATTGGATATCAATTTCCAGCCAATGTTACAATGTATGCTAAAATCTCTGGAGCTTGTAATTTAGCACATCTGTAGATTCATCTGGCCTATAATGTGAAAATAATGGGAAGTGCTAAAGTCTAATCTGTCCTGCTCCTTTGCCATCTCAGGACATTTTCCAGTTTCTAACGTAAAATATTCCCCATCCATTTTTGAGCAAATTGAAAGGCAAGATATGCAGTAAAATTATACCTGGATACATTTTTCTGTTTCCCCCATTATCATTTCCTGTCCCTGCCTGTATGACCCCTGTTTACATTCAGAGAATCATCTGAATGTAAACCACCTCCAGGGTATAAGGAAGTCAAGCCAAAGAGATTTTATATACTCATAGGCCTTATTAAAATAAGAGATATCTCCTCAGGAATCAAATGAAGACATTGTCATGGGAGTATGGCAGGTAAATGATGTTACCAGGACACATTTATATGGTGATCAGATGCAAGAGGATCTTACCGTAACTAAAACTCTGTTTCTTTTATCTGTTCCTTATTCTCTAGCTGTGTAAAATATAGTAAAAATCTACTTACAGATTTCTGGAAATGAAACTCTACCTCTAAACATGCAAACATTTATTTATTTAAATCCAAAGTATATAATGTATAGCCTTATAGTGTTAGATGCAGCAGGTGAATAGAAGGCGGCCAGATGCAAATGGCAGATAAAGTGACCTGAAGGCATTTGGAGAGTCAAATAAGATATATTGCATGCAAATTCCACAATCAACCTCTATCTTTGTTTCTCAAAATTGCTAACAACTGTGGTTCCTCCCCCCCAGCTGCCACTTGGAGAGGGGAATTTTAATGTTCTCTCTCTCTGTGTGATTTTTTTTCTTGTGGAATAAAATGGCTGTGGTTTGATTTTTTTTGTAAAAGTAAAAAAGCCTGATTGGGAACAAATCTAGTTGCATTTGGTCAGAGAACAGAAAAATAAGATTTGATAAAAAGTTGAAGGGCAAGAGTGTCCTTTGGGCTCCTTTCTTTACTCTATAGTCTCATTTGCCAGATTTTCTTACTGTGCAGCTGCTACAGGATAGATGAGATCAGCAGATGTTTTGGAAACACAAAGAATCCCTCACTGGCTAGGAATAGATAGCTATGACTGAAGGGTCAAGGATCCCTGACCTGTAAAAGATAAAGGTTTTCCTGTCCAGTTGTGTCCATCTCTAGGGTGCAATGCTCATCTGTTTCTTGGCCAAGGGAGCCAGTGTTGTCTGAAGACAATTTCCCTGGTCATGTGGCCAGCACTATGGTACATGTATATTATCTGGGCCAGAAAGAGCAATGCATCCCAATGAGTCAGAGTATTTTTATAAGTTAGAAGAAGTAAATTGAGAGTGCATGCAAGAGAGATGGTTTCCTTGATCCATATAGAAGATTTTAGAGGATTAATTAATCATTGTTACTTTCTGTTAAATCTACTAAAATGTTGACCACTTAGGTTTTAAAAAATTATAGCTTCTTTCTAGTCAAGATCAGCTTCTAGTGACCATGTAGTTTTCCTGACAGTGCTATGAAAGTGGTTTGTCATTCCTTCTTTTAGCCAGTCTATTCACAAAGCACTATAATTCCCAAGGGGTTCCCCCATCTATGTTCAGCATGTCTGCACTGAGAAAATATTCATGTTTCTCCATGGAATAGTCATTTCTCCTAGGAGTTATAACTTTTTTATATAATATTTATATTTACCAGTACAGGTAGTCCTCAACTTACAACAATTCATTTAGTGACCATTACAACAATACTGAAAAAGTGATTTATGATCAGTCGCCACACTTACAACTATCATAGCATCCCTATGGTTCTGTAATCAAAATTCAGGCACTTGGCAAGTGGCATGTATTTATACAGTGTCCTGGAATCATCTGATCAGTATTTGTGACCTTCTCAACTGGCTTCTGACAACCAAAGTCAATGGGGGAAGCCAGATTTGGTTATGATCATGGGATTCACTTAACAGCTATGGCAAAATAATAATAATCATAAAATCAGGCACAACTCATTGAAAAATTCCTTGTTTAGTAATAGGAATTCTGATCCCAATTGTCGTTATAAGTCGAGGACTACCTGTAAAAGAAAGGTTAGCATGGAAGGTTAGCATGGGAGGAAGTGATCCATGAAATATCTTATTTCTAAACCATTGAACAGACTTTTGTAATTGCAACTAATTTGAATCATGCCCAGGAGCAGCCTGAATGCCAAGCAGCACAGATGATGTAGGAGTAATGTGGTGGTATGTATGCACCCATTAGCCAATTGCCACAACTCCCATAACCTCATCATAGGTAACTCCGGATAGAGTATATAATAACAAAGTGAATCAGGAGGGCTGCGCTAAAGGTGCAGCTCAAGAGGATATTTCAGTAGGAAGCTGATAGAGGTGCCAAATAGTACCCATAGTTTGTTGCTAACTATAAGACTTTGCCATATTTTTCTTATCTTGTAAAGAGAACCCAGTGGTGTAGTGGCTAAAGCAGCATTTCTCAATCTTAGCAACTTTGAGATGTGTGGTCTTCAACCCCCAGAGTTCTCCAGCCAGCATGGGAATTCTGGGAGATACTGTAAAGTTGACACTTTTCAAAGTTGCTAAATTGAGAAATGTTGAGCTAAAGTGTTGGCTTAATACCTGAGAAACTCAGATTCAAATCTGTCCTTACTGGATATTTTAAACCAGCCAATCATAAGCAGGATCCTCAGTAGTTTCTATTACAGGTCTGGTCTGTACAACTTGTCAGGGGAAAATAGTTTTAAAATTGATATATTAAAAATAATCTTGGGCCCCACAGAAATACCTGGAGTGTCAATCACCATAATGGACTAGTATAAACACTGGAGCTGACAGCTGCAAGAAGGTTTGGAGGTGTTGGTAATATGTCTTTTAGGATAGTTGTAGTTGAAATTTACTGCTTTTCAAAACCAAAAACCATGGGCCTGTTCTGTTTCCTAAAATAGCTAATCCAGCCTTCCTGACTTCCAGATGTGTTATGCTTTCACTTGTCATAATTTTGGGCCAGTGGCCAGGCATAGATTGAAAGTGGCTGATGTTCATTGGAGTTAGCAGAGAGCCATCCATCACCATTGATGGAGCCACCTACTTCTTGTTTATTTCCCACCCTTATCGCTTGTGAAGTAAGGGCTTTTCTTGAAGTCGAACACATCTGAAACTCACTAGATTAGGGAAAGCACCTTTAGGATCACCTGGTGATCAGTTTTGCTGCAAGTCAGAATTCAAGTCTTTCACTCTCCAGAATCTGAAGCAACAAGTAGCAAATGATGCATCGTGCTCAGTACACATGCATGTAAAAGTATAAATACACAAGAAAAAGCAACCCACTAAAGTAAAAATAAAGAACAAGGCAGTTTTTCATTGTCTTGCTCTTTTTAAAAAAGAGAATAAATGAAAATGTTGGGGAAGGCAATTACTCCTCAGCAGAGCGTGGGAGGTAATAATCTTCTTTCAGTT
This sequence comes from Boaedon fuliginosus, assembly GCA_027560395.1. Taxonomy (NCBI): domain Eukaryota; kingdom Metazoa; phylum Chordata; class Lepidosauria; order Squamata; family Lamprophiidae; genus Boaedon; species Boaedon fuliginosus. The sequence goes on along the minus strand of JANHGC010004316.1, from coordinate 61,720 downwards.
TCTTCTTGGCTAATTGAAGAATTGACATTATCCCATTCAGTGAAAGGACTCTTTGTCAAAGTTGGTTGCTGAGGAAATCAAAATCTTGGCAGTTGGATTGTGAGGCCTGAAATTCTTCTCTGGACATCACTTGTCTTAAAACAGGTAGTTTAATGACCTTTTCTTCTTTGAGAATTTCTCCAATCACCCCTGCTCCCATTTTGTCCTAGAAATAATTTGCTTTTCTTAGAATGGCCACCAACTCATGAACCCAGATTTTTTTTGCCAATTATATCCAGAAACCAAGGGAAAGGTCAGGCAGTCTAGACGTTAATCCGAAAGTATGACATTTTTCCCCGGCTAGTTGCATAGCAACATGGATTAATGTTTAAGAATGACGCTGACAGTCATTGAGTCTTGCTCTGGTATGTGGTGCCGGTGCTGTACCTCCTCTTGATTTCAACTTGTGCTCAGCTTGCAAACAGAGTCGCAAAACCCTTGTCTAGATCTTGAAAAAAATGTTACTTCTCTGTAACTTCTGGTAGCAGAAGACAGGCAAATATGGTCAATAAACTGTCTCAGTAGCTTTTTTTTTTGGTGGAGTTGAGCGAATTATTTGCAAAGTACTATTTTTTCATTGTTTAGGGTTGTTCCTTTTTGGGGGAAAAAAAATCACAGTGACTCTCCAAGAGTTTGCTCCAGAGCATTAGTGCTGCACAAATGTCCCCGACAGTACAAAATTAGCAATACTCACTTATCTCCCTATATCTTAGAATGGCTTTCTCTATGAGATTGGGTCAAAGAGAGAGATGAACACTAATCCTTTTTGGAAATCTACTTAGGGTATGCTCACATATGTGTGGGGAGTGGTATATCATGTATGTACGTGGGAAGGATTGTGGGGGCAGATCTCAATGTCCAAATTTTCATGGCTCAGTTCAGTTCAGTATATTGGGGAAATGCCTACTCACTATAATATATATATATATATATATATACATACATACATATAGAGATTAGACCCACTAGATCTGTCTGCCTGCCTGTCTGCCTGCCTGCCTGCCTGCCTGCCTGTCTTTCTATCTCCCAAACCTTTATGTATTAACCATTTCCATATATGCATATGAAAGTACCATCCAATGTTTATGGTTGAACTGTTCGATTTTAAATTTTTTTTATTGACATTAGTGGCATCTTTATTGGAAATAATTTCCCATGGGCAGAGTGTTCAGTTCATGCTCATAAACGAAAATAAATATTGGCCAAGTAATCTGAATCCTTCAATGAATTCTGTTTGGACAAGGGGATGTACCTACTTGGCAGTCAAAGGAGGTGATATGTTGAAACCACAGTCCTTTAAAAAAAAACTTTCATGAATCTTGTACTGTATCATAACTAACAAGAGATAGGCTCTCTCCCGGCCCCCCCCCATGGGGTGGGGCTGGCTAGAATCC
>JANHGC010004316.1:42920-57180 GCA_027560395.1 Boaedon fuliginosus | reverse complement strand
GCGCACAGTGCGCATTTGACAGGTGATTGCCAAGCATGCCCATGAAGCGCATAACCAGCGAACCCGTAGGAACCCACCCCTGGTGATCATGGCTGGCTCTATAGGCAAAAGGGGAAATGAAAATCCTAAGTGCTTGTCTAAGCTAATTTTGTCAACCTTTTGTTTGTTGTTTACCTGAGTTTCTGTCTTGACCCAGTCTTTTTGAATGGATTACCAAATCTGCATTTCTAAGAGCTGGCCTCCTCAGTTTCTGCTTGGGGCGGTGAAACTGGGGCTGGTTTTTGCCTAACTTAAGATTTTTTCATTTCTCTTTTAGGGGAAATATTCTATCCTTCGTTTTTAATATTCCCCAAAATATTTCATTCTTCTTCCCACAGTGGGCTACATAGTATTGTAAAGCAGGCACTGCAAATGAAGACCAATTTGAGGTAATGATTAAGGAACTAAGTTAGAAAATAGGAGAACGTGGGTTCTAGCCCCACCCTTGGTCATGAAAACTAATGAGTTGGGTTACTTTCTGAGCCCAACCCACCTTACAGAGCTTCTGTGTGGGGAAATGCACATGGGGAACATCATATGCAACATCTTGAGCTATTTAAAAAATTAAGATATCAATTTAATAATAATAATTACAGGCCAATAGGGATTATGAGTTGCACCACTGCATGTAAAGGAAAAATAGAAAGTGGTTACACCTAATGATGGCCTGACACATCACCAAGAGGTGGCCTGGAGCAATGGATTTCCTTTGAGTTAGCAGAAAATTGTGCAACTGTGAAAGTATTTGCTATCCCCAAGGCTGGTTTTTTCCTCTAACTTTGTTCTCTCCTCTGGTCCCTGAGGAGGGAGACACACACACACACACACACACAACACACACAAACACAAAGCCATCCAAAGTAATGGATGGCAAAGCCTAATAGAGCTGACATGCCTTGAGGTTTTCTTTAACTAGTGTCAAAATAAGTCAGAGAAAAACTACTGGACTAAAGAAAAGTTGAAAGAAGATTGTGATAGTGTACAGGGCAATAAAAACAGATGCTGCTTTTTGTGTCCCGATTAGGTGCAACTGGGAAAAGGCTATAGGTACCTATATAGGTATTTGCTACAAGAAAAGGGACCTGCAGGAACACAACACACACACACACACACACACACACACACCGCACACGCAGTCAAAATCTTCAGCCAGAATGGCTTTGGCAAAGAGTAATTCCTTTTCCAAAGCCCTCCATCCTCTCAATACAGTTTCCACTTCTGGACACCCACAGTAGGCAAATTGCTGGAGACATCCAGGGACAAGAAAAAAACACACCTGTAAACAAAACCTTTCTTGTATTCCAAGAAACAATGACCTGAGCCAAGGGGCCTGGCCACAGAGGAATTGCTTCTCAATCCTTCATGTACTCTTGCAGGCCTGCAAGAGACAATTGGTACTTTTTTCTGCACCCTCCTGAGGCCCATGAACAACATAAGCTTCTTTAGGTTCAATCTTCCTCCTCTCCCTTTTGGATTCATCCATCAATTTAGGTGAGATCTAACTGAGCCACTAATTTAGCTTCAAAATGCCTTGTGGCTTTTTCTGCAGGAAAAAGAGAATGAGATATGAGAGACAAGAGCCAATGCTGGTCAGGATTTGATATTTATTTCTACATTGTCTCTCTTGCAGTATCCAATCTGGGTCAGACACCAAGACCAGAGGTTTAGTCTTCTGAGCTTTTGGGCCCATCCTCAGGGAACTTCTCTCTCCGGGAATGTAAGCTTTGGGCTGCTCTATACATCATATTTATGTGGTGGTTGGTTGGGTGTGGATTCCTATTGGTTGATTGGTGTGTTGATGGTCTACTGGCTATTGGCTGTTGTTTTCCCTCTCTCATTTAGTTAGCCATCCTTTAATACAACATGATATGAGGTATACTTTTTTTATGCCTTCAAATATTGCCTCCTGGTGATTGGCTGGACAGGTCCCTAGAATGTTCTTGGCAGGATTTCAGACGTTTGCCCTTGTCTCCTTTCCAGGGCTGAGAGAGAGAGCGGCTGGCCCAACGTCACTCAGCTGGCTTTGTGCCCAAGGTAGAACTCCCCACCTCTCAGTAGTGGTGCCTTAACCATTACACCAAACTGGCTCTCCTTATATGATGATAAAATGTACTGTGTTGTATTTATATTATATTGTTCCCTCGACTAATGAAACTGTGCCAAGCAAGGCAGAGATGCTCCTGGCAAAGCTTGAGGGCTAAAGGCTCAGTGGAACAGAGCCGTTTCAGATGCTTTTTGAAATGCCACTCAGGAACTGCGTGAATCTCCAAGAGTTCCTGAATCAAGAACCGTGACACAAAAGTTATGGTCTCTGAACCTCCAGAGTTAGAAACTGTGGGAGGCCAATCAGGCAGTGGCAGCAGCTTCACATAAACATGCTCCTGGGCAGAGAAGACCCTATGCATAATATTAGCATCCAATTCCTAAGGGAAAACCTAGCCTAAGAATGCACTCACAGCTATGGAGGGCTGACCAAATATCAGCAGAACATCACCTTGAGAAGAGAGAACAGCGATGCCATAATCAAGTCACCTCAGCACCTGAGCTGATGTAAGAGTAGCTTCCTTCTATTGCAAAGATCTCTCTGCATCAGGACCCATGTTCCTGGCACTCTTGTCTCTTGATCAGCCTTTGTCCTCCAGGTGTTTGCTTGTTATTAAATTTCTACACTGCCCATCTCACCTAAGTGGCCCGAAATCTGGACCAGCTCCTAGAATTCTCTGCATTTGAACACTGGCCTTCCTGGGCCCTGCTTCTGCTTCTGGCTCTCTCCTATCTATAGATTACTAATAGATAAATTGTTATGGCTCAGGTTACAACACAAATCACAGTCTTCTGGAACTTTCTAAGGCTTACAACATGCTTTCTGATCAATTACTCCTCGCTTTTATCAAAATGTTTATGACTTGACAATAAAACATTTCAAAATTATATTTGGTTGTTCCTCTGTTTTGCATTGGCTGGCACAGGATTAAGCAAAGCCCTGCTGTTTGTTCCATGCCTCTCTCACCATCAATGGGGGAGGCCTCCTTAGATGTCCTTACCAAATGATGTATTTAATCCCGGCAAAGTGGTAACTGTTTACTCCATTGCTATAACCAGAGAGGAATTTATAGGTGATAATCAGTACATTCAGCTGAACTGGTTACCAATTCAGCAATTTTAGGAGTCATGTTACCTTGCAATGGCAAGTCTAACCTGCCAGGACTGTTGCCTCCATATTCTACTCCAGTTGCAACTCTCTCATTATCACCAATGCCTGTTCCATTTCAAGCATGTTTCAATAATGTAAGTGGATAGTAATGAAGGGATAAGTAATTGTCACTAAAGCTCCCCAGATCTCAAATGATATACCAAAGAAAGTTGGATGAAGTGTTTGCTTCAGCAACACACATACTACAATTGGAACAATACAGAGAAGTCTGAGTAAGTTGGATGAAGACCACTGGGTCACCATTTCCACTTTCTGGTTAAATGGTAATTATAAGTCCCTTGATCAGAGGAAATCCTTCATTGGGAAATGTGATCCTATTCAGACTAATAGGACTGATGTTCCCAGACAGATCTACAGAACTTGGTCTTGAAAGGATTTTATTTTGCCCTGTCCAGACCTTGGCAGTCTCCAGAAATGCCAGTCTCCAGAAATGTGATCAAGCTTGCTGTGACCTGCCTGATGGAGTGTTAATGTACATCTGATTACCATTGGCACAGTAATGGACATCATACCAAGTCACAAGCTGACCTCATCCGGCAGTTCCATATAGATGTTGAATAACATGGGGACAACAATGAAAATATTAGTGCATTCTGCTCCATCGAACCATTGCTTCTTAAAACTTCCCCCTCTGTGCTCTGACAATATCTCAAATAAACTACTCTATTATTATTATTTATTTATTTATTTTATTTTATTGGATTTATACCCCGCCTCATTTCCCCTGTTAGGGGGACCTCGAGTTCCCCTTGGGTGAAGAGAGGCGGGGTATAAATACGAATATAAATAAAATAAATAAATAAATAAACTCTAGGCGGCTTACAACAATATAAAATTCAATACAATATCTACTGTTACAGATGCTTTCTTATCCCAAATAATCATTTACACATGCCTCTATTCATATTAGGTCTGACACTAGATAGTGATAGAATTGTCATTAAAAAATGGTAGGATATACCTAATGTCATCAGTCTGCCTGTCTGCCTGTCTGGGATGTAGATTTTAAACCTTTCAAAGACAGCATCTGTACAACAACTGATTCACAAGGTCTACAGCTGCTACAAGACATTGTATAGTTTATTTGAGATCAAATTAGTTCTATCTTCAGCTATTCTTCCTGCCTATATTTATTTTTGGAATCCAAAACATGATTTTTTTAAAAAAGCAATTTTCTCTACTGCATCTTCTGTGGCTTTAGAGGAAATATTAATGTATTTTTCCATTAATATTTTACAATGCTTGGACAATGTGCAAACATAACTGCTGCTTTCAACAAATCCAAGTATTCCCAATACTTACATGAATCACAATAAAACAAAAATAAAACCCTAGAAACTCAGTAAATAGAAATCAGTGTGTTTTTCCTTAGTGATCTGCATGTTTACAATTCTCAAGTATTTGAAAATATATGAATTAATAAATATATATTTACACAGAACCAGCATGGGTCTAATCTCATAGTTATTCCATCCTATTAGAATTTAACTCTTCATTTGTGGAAATATTCTGTGTTATAAAATGAAAGTTTATAAGCAGCAATGCTGCATACACACACATAGAGACACCCATTAAAAATTGTATTTATGTAGTCCCTTCTTTAAAGACATTAGCAAAAGCAGAATGGGCTAGTTATACACATGAAGCTACCTTGTCCCAAAGATGCTTTTTCAAAAAGTGACTGGTTTTTGTTCAAACTGAAGAAACCTCTTGGATGAGAAGCGAAAGGTCTTCAAGGAAAAAACAAAAGTCCCATTGCCTTTTGAAAAAAGCACCTTTGGGACAACCATGACCTGGATGACTGAGGATCTCCATGGATATTAAACTGCCTTATAAATATGACCATGCCATAATATTTATTGGCTACAGACAAACATGTTTCTGAGTTCCATTTTCTAGCAGCATGGTCTAAACCCGGGGCCATTTTTGCCTCAGTGGCATAAGTATGCTCACCCCTCTCCAAACGTCCAGTCCATTGCCTTGTTATTTGAACATATGGAAAGGGATACGTGATCTTCAGCCAAACTCATCTGTTAGATTTCCTACTCTGATCAGGTGAGCTTGCACAAATATGGATAGATCTGGGATTTAAGAAGGAAACCTCATCCAATCCACAGCATTATGTGTGTCTCTAAAACTGGGTTCATACTTCATACTATTGTTAGTTGAACACACTAGGTTTATCCCTTTAATAAGATGGGCTAAACCCAAAGCAACAAGCTGCATTATAGTTTGCTATATTGTGGGAACGTGACTGAAGTGATGAGATTCTATCATTTGTTCAGTAGTAGTCCTGCACAAATTTTTGTCCAGCACTTCAGGATAACGGAAAGCTGTCCTGGAAGTTACAACAGGGGTGGAAGAAAAATGATCCTGAAGATGCTAGGTTCACTGACAAATCTCCATGTGGCCTAATCCTCAATCCACTTCAGAAACTGCACATAAACGCAAGCACAGTTCAGTGGCCTGCATTTCTCTAAACCAGTTTTGATTTGCAGGCTGGTGAAAAAGTATTGAAAAATGGGTCCTTTTACTTCAACCATATGGTGTGCCTTCACCCCTTCAAAAAGCATTCTCATCTGCAGGGCTAAGTGGAAAAAGGAAGCAAAGCAGCTTAAATATTTTCCTTTAATATAAAACAGTACTGGTTCGTTATATTATCATGCAGGGAATACAGCCAAATTCTACTTTAGCAATGGGACCTACCAGCTGGTGGGGGAAATAAAAACAATCTTTCTAAGTATTCCTTGGGTCAACTTGCTGACTTTGGAGTTCAAGTCCAATGAATAGACCTTTCATTACTTCTTCCAACATTGCTCATTCATCAAGTTTCCGAAGCTATCGTCTTTCCCAACCACATAAGATGTGACATGAGATGATGCCACATGAGACTAGAATAACTGGGGATTTTTAATAAAATCAAATTCCGTACTAACAGAAATCATATGTAACCAGTGGAATTATAAACCTGGCCATAAGTTAGCAAACTTTAAAATGTTGGGGTTTTATTCTGTGTTTTCCTTATTGAACGTATAATGAGTATTGGAAGAACATTGCGGATGAGAGAAATGGGATATCTTACTCATATTTGGGAACCCAAACTATCACTGAGATCTGTTCGGAGAGAGAATCAATATCCTCAGTTCTTGACATAATACCCAAAATGTTCCATTGAGATCATTCAAATTATGCTGGCTTGACCAAAACATTAAGCTAGCTGGAATTCTGGGAGCTGCAAGTCTCCTTTAGAGCCCCAGGAAAGAGTTGATGTCAGTGGAAACAATGAGAGAATGTTTTGCTGTCTAGGTGTTTTGGAATGGTGTAATGTATGCTTAGGGGTTTAGAGAAAGTTGGACCATAAGGAAGGCTGAACACCAAAGAATGGAGGCTTTTGAACTATAGTGCTGGAGAAGACTCTTGTGAGTCCCTTGGACTGCAAGGCGATCAAACCAGTCAGTCCTAGAGGAGATCAACCCTGACTGCTCTTTAGAAGGTCAGATCCTGAAGGTGAAACTCAAGTACTTCGGGCACCTCATGAGAAGGAAGGACTCACTGGAGAAGAGCTGAATGCTGGGAGCGATTGAGGGCAAAAGAAGAACGGGACGACAGAGAATGAGGTGGCTGGATGGAGTCACTGAAGCAGTCTGTGCAAGCTTAAATGGACTCTAGGGGATGGTAGAGAACAGGAAGGCCTGGAGGAACTTTGTCCATGGGATCGCGATGGGTCGGACAGACTTTGCAACTAACAACAACAACTAATTTGTTTGTTTTTTGGTGGGCTATCACCAAAACCTTACATGAACCTTACATGAACTGGATCCAGTCGCCTTACATTCTGCTTTCATTGTACAGTGTGGAATTACATATTGCAGTGCCTGGAAAGCAGAACTTCATAAAGGTAATCAGTTAGTTGTTGTGTTCGTCTCAGTTTTGAACTTGTGCAAATGCTAGCCTTCCCTGAAAAGGAAAATGTGAAGTATGTGAGCTAATAAATAATGAATCTGGATCTTTGTACTTTCAAACATTTTAATCCCTTTGGCCTGAGGCATAATGTGTCATTCTGAGCATAAAGCAGAAAAATAGGTGTATCATTTGATTATTTTTTAGAAAGGAAAAAGTAGGTTCATTCATTAGAGAAAGTGGGCCAGTTGAATTCAGCACAGGTGCTCTTTCTCTTGTCCCCCCCCCTTTTTTTTGCTCTTGAGTTGGACATTTTTTGGGGGTCTTTATTTTTTTTAAAAAAATATTTGTTTTGACTATTTGGGTGGCATATATGGGAATAACTTCTTGTGTTATATTCTCAGCAATCTCATAATAAACTCCAGACAATTCCATAGAACCAGTAGATGACTTCAAAAAGTGGGAGGTCTCTTTGCTGCCAGCTGGCACTCATCTGGATTTTTGCAACCCTGATCTGATCACCCTACATGTGAAATAGATGGGGTTGAAAGAAAGTGAGTGACCCCCCCCCCCCAGTTACTCACTGAACTCTATTGAATGAGTTCTGTTGAACCACATCTCCCCAAACTCAGTATTAGTTTTTAAACAGTACAACATACTAGCTCTAGGAGTATTCTAAGAGTTACAGATCCAGGATATCTGGAGAACCTGGAAAGCAAACTCATTTGCAAGATACATTCCTATCTCATGTTCAGTCAAGGTATTCCTTGATTTCTATCCACTATATTACTAAACTCTCCAGTTGCTTGTTTTTAAAAATTCCTGGTGATTCTATATAACTAATTGTGGAAACTTCTAATGAAGATAGGGAGACTTACAGATTTTCTTTCTCCCACTGATTTAATAAATTTCCTACATGTGCATAATATTACTTTTACAAATAAATTTCCTGATATATAATCATTTAATAGCCTAAGGAGGCATGTGGTACCCAATTATTTTAGATCTCCTTATTTTAAGGATATTTTTTTCATTTTCTTGAGTTGCTCAAATACTAACAATGCATCATTAAAATACCCTGCTCATTATAATACCAGTATTAAGTCTGGTTTAGAATTAAAATCCTCATTATTTGAGGAATTACATTTAATTCTTTCTAACTTCCTGATGAATATGATCAGCCTAGTATAATCAGTTTTAATTTTCTCAAAAAATAAGAAAATATGGAGTATGGATAATTCCTGGTAAACAGTCTCAGTGATATCATAACTTAAGCAGAATGGGCTGAACTGATGAACTGACTTTTTCCTCACTCTTGAGCAGATTTGAAGGGCATACTTCAGATGCCCTTCAGAAAGCAAGAAGATCCAGTTGCATGAAAAAGAAATCTGCTTGCATAATCTTGGATTTAATCCAATCCTGGATTTTCCAATTAAAGAAAATGAAGGTGAAAAATATTGCTAATTCCTTCTTTACCTTGAATGTATCTCCAAAAAGTTGCTTCAATGCAGTGATGATATTCTAACTGGTTCGCATAATTGCAGGGTTGCGCTCAACCGGAAAAAATATCAGCACTGACTGCGTCCATCTGCCCCATTCCAGCAGCGCCAACTGAGCAAGGTAACGTCTGAGGCGGCACGTGGCCTCCGCAATCTTGCAGCCAATTACAACACGCCGCCTGCGAGGCAATGGGGTGTGGATTCAGCAGTGCGTGGCCTGGTGGCCAGTTTTAACAGCCTCAGAGTGTACCTTTGCTTACCTGGTGCTGCTGGAATGGGGCAGATGGATACGGTCAGCACTGATATTCTTTCTGGTTGAGCGCAACCCTGCAATTATGCGAACCGGTTAGAATATCATCACTGCTTCAATGGGATAAATAGCAATAGCAATTAGATTTATATACTGCTTATCAGTGCTTATACAGCTCTCCCTGAGTGGTTTACAGAGAGTAAGCATATTGCCCCCAACTATCTGGGTCCTCATAAAGCAATACAGGAAACTGCAGGTGGAGAAGTGAATGCATAAAAAAATTGTGTGTCTGCCTGTTCTTCCAAGGAAGGCCATAGTTTCTTCTATGGGTGACAGAAAACTTCTGAATCCATTTAGTAAGCTATTTTTCTATTTAGTAGGTTTTTGTGATCTTGTTGCCAGGGGTTTCTGACCATCCTCAATATTGCTTATAACTTGCAATGTCGAAATGGAGATTACTAAATTATGTCTTCCCTGGTTCATTAGGTCTTTCCTGTTCTGTTTTATTTGTACAATATTTAGAAGAGAGATTTCCCTCAAATGTGAATTAAATGGGAGTTATTCTTCAGAATAGTTCTGGAAAATAAAGTATTGCCATGGAAATGTAAAATACCTAAAATTGAAGATTAGCCTAAAAAGTAAACCTACTTTAGTTCAAAAGGAGCTGTGAATGTTAACTTTTTTTTAGAACATTTTGCCCTTCCCTTCCCTTTTCCATATATCCATATGAGGATAAATTACTTTATAAATTCCAGTATTTCACAGAAAACAATTATTAATCTGAGTTACTAACTTAGTAGTGTTCTATCTCTTCTGTTGTTTGACTTTTGAGTGGTGACAATACCCATGCACATGATTTATAGAAAACATATATCTGTCATCTGAAACTAAGTCTAGAAACTGAGATTCCTACTCTGACAAATTGAGGAAGATGGGCATTGTATAGATTTTTGCATCTATAATATAAATTGTTTCCCTTTCTACTTGGGGGAGGCTAAATTCAAGGCTAATCTTATTTTTAAGTAAATATTGTACAATCTTTGCTTCTGCTTGAAGGAACTCTGTAGGAGAAGACATGTTACAGATGTTTGCCTTGGCCATCTGAATTGGAAGAAGTTAACCCCATCCTGTTATCCTCGTACCCTTTACACATTTTCACCCTTGAGTCCAGTTTTCCATTTTTGTAGGCTGGGAATACCACGGCTTTTCAGCTTGTTGATAATTAACAATGGAGAGCAGAACAATAGTGTCATTGTAGCATAGAAAAAGAAGATCTAGGAGGGAATTCCTCTGTGCAATATTATTACGATTCTATTTATGCTGCTGTAATTTACAGGATGAATATCCTTCAGGACTCTTGATGCCTTGATTGAAAAACCAGTGTTGCATATGTCATGTACACATACTTATTATTAAGTTTTGTAATCCTCACCTTCCATAGTTGATAATATTTTTACTAAAATTAATCAAAATTTCAAAGGATATGCAAGTTTTTTTAATTTCTTCAGCCTCAACCATGATATATCATTGCTATCTTCATGTTATATATTTTTATTTTTATATAATTAATAAATAAATATATGGAAAATAATGGACTGTGTTAAACTCTGAAAACAGATCACCTGTTTCCTTCTGCACTAAATTAAGTGCATTTTTAAGTTAGCAGTGAGGTCTCATCCCATTGTGGGTTTTTAATGAGGAAACTATTTCCTCCCAATAGTATTCTAATGAATTCCTGCTGCCTGTATACAACATATTGAGATGTACATGGTTTATTTATTTATTTGTTTAATTATTGATTGATTAATTAATTAATTAATTTTTACCCCGCCTTTCTTCCCTAATCGAAGGGAACACAAGGCGGCCAAGTTTTCAAGTTTGGAAAACTAATTCATGACTACCTATTTTCCTAAGTTGCCTCTTGCTGATACAGGCATTTGGAGAATTGGCCTCATGTTGACATAAAAGAACTTTCTCCAGTACAGTAAAAGCATGGAGCTCATCAAGCTTCCCAACCCCTTAGAAATATGTATTATTTATATTCAGTCTTTCCTAATTGCAATGATAACATAAAGTAGCAGTAGAAAAAAAAAGGAGGGAATAAAACCAAGAAAACATTATTTGAAAATCCAAAAACAGTTTAATCCCAACTCCCTCAGGCAGCAAATTATAGCTCAAAGAACTTTATAAATAGAAAATTTTTATTTTCTCCTATTTTTTTCATATCCCATTGAAAAAAAGGCAACATCAGTTATACCAATTAAGTTCAGTGGTGGATAACTTGATTTAGTTTCATAGTTTTGTTGAAGTATCTTTCTAGCTGTCCTATTTTAGGACCCTTTTTCTAAAGAATTTTCATTGCCATTCTCTGAAAATACTTGTGAGCTTTCCTCAAAATTATTGAATTTGCTAAAATAATGTGCAGCAAAATAGCAAATGGCATAGCCTAATAATTGGTCGTGTGGATGCAAATATCATAGGAACTCATTGAAAGCTGGTTCTGCAGGTAATTACTTTGTGTACTTTGTGATCTGCATCACTGTTTGTTCCAAGTCTGGTTTAGGGGGATCTGTGCTGGACCAACAACCCCTTGTGATGATTATTGGCCAATTCTATGTAGAAATACTGTATTAATTAACTGATAGCAATATAATAACATTTTCTCTTGGAGTCGGTGTCATTGGTCAATGCCCTTTGTAACATTTCTCATTGTGCACATCCTGATACGGTAATAATATGAACATGGATCATAGAGGAGGAATGGAACATCCTATCTCCCACCCAATGCCTCAAGACAGGATCCTATTTATTATTAGTTCCCAAGCCCATGACTTGGTACTTTGTACTACTGAATTTTAAATAGAAAAAGAGCAGTTACAGAAATCCTTCATATTGAGCTTTAGGCACAAATCATGAATTACTAAATTCATGGTCAATTTTAACTTCCCATCAAGGATTTAATAATAAAGAAATAGAAAGTTCCAAATAGAGAAATCGTTGTTTTATTTAAAATTCTTTCCTTCCATATTTTTGTTTCGAAGACGATGATAAGGTTTACAGACAAAAACCCATTTCCTTTTTAAATAGAATGGCTGCATAAATGGAAGCCCAATAGCAAGCAACTTTCAGATATTCAGCTGGCCTTTTGTGTTTTGTAAACAAGTTTAAATGTGTATATGTTTCTTTTGCCTAAGTGTGGGAAGAGGGCGAATGTTTTGCAAGTCTGTGGGTTGCCCTTGGAACAAAAAGATCTCATGGAAAATTGTGCTGCAGCATTTTAAATTCTGTCACCCTGTCTTAATCTGGAGTAAAAGTGATGAGAACCTATTTAAGTAGCAAATCTATTTTGTTCCTTGATTAAGGTCATTTGATATAATCTGTGTTAACCTTTTGAAAAAAGAAGCTTTATTCAGTTAATTCGGTTCTGGTATTATTATTTTTATATCATTTCAAATTCTATATTTAAGAAGTTCCCAACTTTTGGAATAGAGAGTACATATGAAATTTTGAAGGCTGTGAGGGAGATTGCGGCATAATGGATAGCCAAAATGGAAGCAGTCACAAATATATGCATTTATCAGAAGGAAAACTGATGAGTTTGCTCCTCACAGACTTGTCTTGCCTCCCTGAATTATCCCCAGTAGCCAAGTTTATCTTTGTTTTTTGCTTGGGCAGGTTCCTGTGACATTTGCGGACCTAAACACAAAAGTGTGGTGCAACCTCCCCCACTCGCCCCCCCAAGAATGCCTCTTGAAACTATATGGTTGAAACTGTGTAACGTCCATTGGCATTGACAGAATTACATATTATGTTGAAGGTGGTGCTCTGCTTAGTACAAGGGTGGGCAACTATGGCCCCTTTATGACCTGTGGACTTCAACTCCCAGGATTCCTGAGTCAGCCAGGCTGGTTCAGAAATTCTGGGAGTTGAAGTCCACAGGTCATAAAGGGGCCATAGTTGCCGGCCCCTGTCTTAGTAATATGCTAGCTGCTCTAAATAAATAAATTGTGAAAGCAATCAGGTGGGGCACAAAGCCTCTTGGATGCCAGGAGAAATTGTTTAGACTATTAACACTGCTGGGTGCTGGCTTGTGATCCAAGCACAGTTTGAAGCAGAACAAGGCTCTGCCCCCTGTGAATTATAAGGAGTGTGCAAATACTAAAATATTTTTAAGACGTTGCATGAGTGAACAATAAAGCTGAGGTAAGAGAAATACAATATGTATCCGCTGATTGGAGCTACGTAATTTCTAAAGGATTAATACCATAGAGAGGTTCTTCAATTGACCTGTACATTCTCAGGAGGGACCGAGCCATGGGGAACATTTAATCTTTATTATTGGAGATTTAAGAGATGAGTTGAGAGCGGAAAGGGGAGCAGCTGGAAAATATACTCTCATAGGAACATGTGAAGGACAATACTTAGATATGGAATATGAAGGCTGCCAATGACCAATTTCCTCTTGATGTTTTTATGGGTCTTGGATAAGGGAAAAAGAAATAATCTTCATTTCTCTAAAAAAAAAACCTTTGAAACCTTCCCAGGAGAATCTTCTCCAAGCTACATTTGGCATATACTTAGTCATTGAAACATCAGACTCTTTGTGTCATGACCATAAGCCTTCTGGGTCAGAAATGAGAAGATAAGCCATATGGACAAAAAAGCAGGAAATGTATTGAATGCCTGCTCGGCTCCCAGGCATGACTGATGGGAGCTGTGTTTGGCTTGATGGCTACAAGCTGGGCAGGAAGGATTTAGAGTGCTTTTGCCATAAAATTCTCTGAAGAACCTGGGTGCCTGAGGGTAGAAAGAAGCAGAATATTTTGAGTTTATCACACCCTGTTGCTATCACGCTCCGATCTGCAAGGAACCGTCTCTGAGCAACTGTGGTGCCTATGGAATGCATTACTCATATGCTGTCTAGATCACCTGCACAAGACATGCCTTTCCTTTGCCAGTTAATTTTCCTCCCAGCGATGATGCATGCTTCTTCCATGAACAGACCTTTAGATAAAGGCCTTTAGATCGCACTGAAAAGCTTCCTGTATTGATAGGCAGTTTTTGAAGAAAGAGATTAAGTTGATGAATCTCATTCCACCTCTGTGTCTCCTTACCTAAATCAGACTTCTCTTTGGCTGGCCTTTTGGGGAAAAGAAATTACATTAGGGAATTCCAATTATGGCACTTTACTGAAATGTTCGGTTTGGCTGTAGGGAGCCAACAGAAAGAATTAAACATCTGTTCAAAAAGCCTGTAGCATAGATGGGTGCCTGAAAGCTTTGTTTGAATAGAATAGAATAGAATAGAATAGAATAGAATAGAATAGAATAGAATAGAATAGAATAGAATAGAATAGAA